>LNAC01000025.1:4772757-4818400 GCA_002007465.1 Ailurus styani
CCCCCCCGCATCGGGCTCTCTGCTCAGCAGGGAGCCTGCTTCCTCCTCTCTCCTCTCTCTCTGCCTGCCTCTCTGCCTCCTTGTAATCTCTCTCCCTCTGTGAAATAAATAAAATAAAATCTTAAAAAAAAAAAGAACTGAATTAGCAATGGTAGAGTTTTGATTTCGTAGTAATTCTAAAGAGAGCAAAAAGTGGAAAGACTTTTCATGTAAAATTCAAATTATACTGTTTAAATATCTAAAACTAAAAAAACTAAAAAAATAAATATCTAAAACTAGCATTAACAAGTGCACTTAGGAAGGAGAAATTAGTTCTTTGAAGCACGTTGCTGTTAGTATCTAAGCAGGTCTAGGAAAGTGTTCTTTATGGTGTTTAGAACTATGGTGGATGTTGACTGCATTACCCCCAAACTGGATCCTCCCCAGAGTCTGGGGTGAAGGGGTGTTAGTTTCACCCATATTCCTTCAGCATCGGTTAATTCACTGACTGAGGATTCGATCGATGTTAAGAGACATGATACCCCACCTGCCAAACTATTCGGATACTAACTACAGACCGCACCCGGCGCTCCCCAGGAACCGAATGCTTGGGTCAGCGCATTGACATTTTCAGCCCCACAAGGCTGTATCTGCTCAGCTCCAAAGGATCTAGAAGCAGAGCAATTAGGCTGCTGCTCGCTGGAAGCCACTCAACCCCTAAACCCCTTTGCAGAGCCTCTGAATTTCTGGGAAAGAGCCTCACACAATTCATTCAGTTGAATTCAATTGCATCGACAGTACAAGGATAACCAAAGAAGCAGTGTAAGTTACCAGCTTCATCACAGAGAACACGGACAGAGGACCCGATGTTAGCCACAGCGTTCCAGAGCCCTGAAATGTGGGCAACGGGGATAACAGAGCTTTCTGCTGCCATCTAAACCCTTAGGACCAAAGACTCTGAAAGTATGCAATCATGCTCTGATAAATACTTGAGTCCCTATCGATTTAAAAATAATAGAATGCATTTTACTGACTTACCTACAAGACAGTCTCATCTTTACTTTTCTAGCGATTTTAGAAATGTACCACTTAAAAAATATTTTTGAGTTCTTGCTGTTGCTGGTACTGAATAAAAACAGCAGGTTTTGGTAAAGAAAGTTCTTGGCCTAGCATTCTTCACTGAAACCAAAGTAACTTGCAAAAATACAAATGAGGCTTTCAGTCCGTTCTTAGTGCTTGAGGTTGAACACGCCCCGCCTTCTGTCCTTCCCCTGTGATTAGTGGCAACACACATTCTTTGGGGATGCCGTAAGGGTAGCGTTGGAGGGCTCTGAGTGCTTAATTGGAAATCTCATTTGGTCATTCTCAATTGTGAGTGCAAAATTGTAGTAGCTACAATCCACTATCACAGATGAAGGCAAACTAACAAAAGGATTACCTCCATTCCATGATCACTTTCTCCATTGTGCAACCAGTTACAAGCAACTATTTTAAGCAAGGATTTTCCCGGAAAATCCAACAGCTTTACCACCCATGCGAATTAAACATGTATGCATTTTACACTGTAGAGTCACTGTCCTTCTAAAGCAACACATAAAACTCTATTTTTCGTCGCTCCCGACTTAGAATTAATTTAATGCTGCTGAAGCTGTAGAAAAAGAAAATCCTCTGATCTGATAATGAAGTCATTGTGGCTTTTCTGCTTTGGAGAAAAGTAGAACGGTCCGCACTTGTGAAATCCAACTCCAGCATGCAGACAAACCCAGTGATTTCAATGCATCCGTCATCTCGGTGGCGGTAGCCCAGTAAGATGAGCTCGCCAGCCCTGAAAAAATTGTCGCTTGAACTTTAAGTTTCAGAAGCTCGGTTTTCATATATGTACCGGTTTTTTCTTGTCTTGTACACACTGTCCATTTCCGCACTGCCCTTGTTATACACGGTGAATTTCCTAAGCAACTGCCGTAATCGAGGTGAGGTCAATAATTACTTTAACATTGGTGGTCAAGTTTCCACTTCTGGCAAAACTGAGTTGTTTTTGCAGCCCTCTTACCAGGAGCAATTAGGAAACCCAGCCAGAATATAACAAAACCGGGTTCGAAGGTATCAGAGCGCTCCCCAGGCACGGAGTGTCTTCAGAGCTAAGATACGAAAGCAGTGGGAAGCCAAGGGAAGTAAGCCCAACATCTGGGGCCACTTCTACCCTGGAGCCAAGAGTCAGTTCAGACCTTTTGACCACGTCGGGGCCTTCAGGAGTATCACTTGCACTTCTGAGTCTCCACCAGGGGAAGGGCCCCTATAGGCACTCCAGGTTTTTGGTGGATCCTCAGAACTGCCAGATCCTCAGAAGAAGAATAAACCAAAATAGACAAGCTCTAAAAAGACTGGAGCCCAGCTGCGAGTGTCCCCCAATCTCCGACAAAGTCAGGGTCCTTCCACAGCAAGAGCTGATCTTCTCTAGAGGGAAGACAATGCCATGCAGTCTCCATTGTCACCAAAAACTTTATACGTGACATCTGGCACTCATTCCAAAATAACCAGGGCATAGGCGTATTCGGTCAAATTCCTTCTCCAGTGATCAAAACAGACATCACTAAAAACGGGCCTGTCTGTGCTCCAGGGCCTCCCCAGTGATGCCGTGCGAGGGACAGACAGCAGTCAGTTAGTTAGACAGCATTTCTGCCGAATGTGCAGAACCTGGTTCTAATCCCACAATCAAACCCAGATAGAGAAACCTTCCATGGAACAACTGCCCCGGCCTCGTCAAAATCGTCAGCGTTACAGAAAACAAAGTAAGGCCAAGGGCATGTTCACGTAAAGAAAATTAAAGAGACATGACAGCTAAATTCAGGAGGTGACCCTGGATGGGTCCGGGATAAGGAAAAAAATAGAAAAGACCACAACGAAGGACATCATGGGAAAATCGGTGAAATCTGAATATAGATTGTATTTTAAATAAAAGTATAATGTCAGTACTGAAGGTCTTCACCTTGATGCTTGCGTTATTGTTATGTACGAGAATGGCTTTGGTCATAAAATATATGCTGAAGTAGTTGAGGAGGGGTTATGATGCCGACAAAATATTCTCAAATATCCAAATACTATGGGTGTAACAAAAGCAGTACCAACAACAATATGGTGAGGGAGAGAGAGAGAGACGAGTGGTAAAATGTTAACAACAAAATTAGAATTTATTCTCTGTGTTATTCTTGCAACCTCCCTCCCAGCAGACTTGGAATTTGACGACATACAAATTTAAAAGTGGATAAGCGAAGAGTACAAATTAAATAACACTTTAAAATAACTCACAGATCAAAGAATAAATCACGGGGGAGCTTAGAAAATATCTTGAGCTGAACTAAAATGAAAATACAGCATATCAAAATTTGAACACTCTACCTAAAGGTTATGGAAACATTCATAGCTTTCAAGGCTTAAAATCAAAAAATAAAGGCCTAAAATCAATGATCTAAGCTTCAACCTTAAGAAAATAGAAGAAGAGAAGCAAATTCAACTCAAAGCAACAGAAAGGAACTAATAAAGATCAGGCCTGCAATTAATGAAAAAGGAAACAAAAAACAACAGACGAGAAAAAGGTAAAAGTCAGTCAGTGAAATCAAAAGTTGGTTTTTTGGAAAGAAAAATAAAGTTATTAGATTATTTATATATTTATTTGAGAGAGAGAGAGCACAAGCAGGGTGGGGGGAGTGGGAGAGGGAGAAGCAGGCTCCCCGCTGAGTGGGGAGCCCGATGAGGGCTCAATCCCGGACCCCAGGATCATGACCTGAGCTGAAGGCCACCGCTTAACCGACTGAGCCACTCCGGGGCCCCCAAATTGACAGCTATTTAGCTAGATTGGCCAAGAATAAAACGAGACACACAGGGGAAAAAAGGGCATCACTAAACAGATAATCAAAGAAGAATATTAATGAACAACTTAAAAGTATAATGAGGAAACGTTATGAAAAGTTTATATTAACAAATTTAAGAAATTAGATGAGATGAACAAATTCCTTGAAAGACAGACCTTACCAAATTCAAGGAGAAATTTTAAAATCTGAAGAGACCTTTATCAAGTAAAGAATCTGGCATTCCAGAAATAGCAAGTCAGTGAGACCGAAATGGGAGTGAGCCCGAAGAATAGGAAGAGGAGGTTGGAGTCATAACAGGACCAAATCAAGATCCCCCGGGAGGGGTTTGTTTGCGGGATTCCATGGGCTTTCCTCCAGGAAACGGCAGAGTTTTTGCAAGATTCTGAGAATAGGAATGATTAATGTATTTCAGTGGCTTGTCAGCATTCCTAAGTCCGTAATGAAGACGATAGCCCAGAGGCCCAATTCCTACGAGGTGTCAAGGTGGAAAAAGAGTGAGAACAGTCCTCGGGAGTTGAGAGTCTCCTTCAACGAGCCCCTTTTCCTGCGTTTCGTGTCCTACAAGCTTACTTGGGGTCGTTGCAGGGAGCAGAGAGGAGGCGGCTCCAGCAGCCACGGTGCCACTATGGGATCCTGTGCCCCCTCCGCCATCCCTGCTTTGCTCACTGGTCCATAAGAAGACAAGTGACCCGAGGTAGGCACATTAGCCACTGTCAGGTAGCAAGCTGGAGTTCTGAAGAAAGAGAGGAGGAAGCATGAAAGGCAGCGCACTAAGAGAGGGCTCCCCTTGCCCAGGTCTCCAGAGCCTCCCCCGGTCCCGCCCTTCTCAAAGTACAGTTGTTCAGATTCCCTGAAATCCCCTGGCCTCCTTCCATGAATTCCCTTTCATTCAAAGTAATGACAGCGTCGGTTTCTGATCCTGGAAACCCCAACAAGCTCAGCAATTACAAGTAGATTACTCCAAAGCTTAAAAATGTGAAATGCAGTGAATGCAGAAATTACTGGGGGTGAGTGACATCTTGGATGGTTGGAATAATTGTCTAAAAAGTCACTTAATGATCATCTCTCTACCTCCTGCCGTTATCGTCTCAAACAGAAAGGACTTTCTAATGCCCTCTGGAGAGTTGAAGGAGTCCCCCAAACTTCTTAGCTCGCATGGATTCTCCCACATGGGTCATACTTTGACTGTTGCGTGCTAACACAATCGGATTGTGTTTATTTATTTATTTATTTATTTTTAGAGAAAGTGTGAAAGGTGGGAGCAAGGAGGAACAGAGGGGGAGGGAGGGAGAGAATCTTAAGCATACTCTATGCTGATCAGAGTCCAATGTGGGGCTCGATCTCATGACCCTGAGATCACGACCTGAGCAGAAATCAAGAGTCGGATGATTAACTGAGCCACCTAGATGCCCCTATTGCTTTTTAAAGGAACTGTTTTTTAGTAAGGATAGTCTGGCTCCTACAGTTTCATGTAAATAATGCTATATGTGCCCCTCTCTCCACTTCTGACAAAAGGAAGAGTTTACACACTATTAAAATATCTGACTGTACTGACCAGATAAGGAGCAAAAACTAGAACATGCCATCCAAAACAAATTAATTTTAGGACATTTGATTTTCATAAATTGCAGCTAAATGATTATCACATTTTGTATCCCCATCTACTTACTAAAGTTTGTGCTACATCCATCCTTCTGCCTAATTCAGTGACATCCAATTCTGAAACATTAAAAAAAAAGCAAATGCCATTTCTTTAAACATGATATTTTAAAATTTGTCACATTGAGAAAATACTACCTCTCTTATTTTCTAGGACAAGCACAGTTGGGCCATTCGTCTCTAAAGAGAATTCCAGCACTTTCCAAACTTCCTCATAGCAAGAATTATTTGGTTGCTTGTTAACCACAGCTCTCCAGGTGATTCTGACTAAGTGAGTCTGGAGGGGAGCCCGGGGACATTGGCAATTAACTGAGCCGTTTTTCTCTGCAGGAAAGCTGGACTTGACCATGACTCTGCTCCTTCTCTGTTGCTGCTCCTCTCAACAACTTTGATTTTGCACAGTTGAGTGATGTGTTCTACAAGTATCAGATCAAGCTGGTTGATAGTGTTGGTCAAATCTTCTATAACATACTGATCGTCTACCAGTTCTACCAATTACTGAGGGGGGATCTTAGAAATCTCCGATTCTAACTGCAGATTTTTCTCTTTCTCTCTTTACTTTTGTTAGTTTTTGCTTCATGCATTTTGAAACTTTTTTCATCAGGCATGTACACATTTAGGATTTTTAATCCTAATTTAAACCCCTTTGCTTAATTGATCCTTCATCGTTATGAAATTTACAACTTTTTCTTTGGTAATATTCCTCATCTTGAAGTCTTCTTTGTGTGATACTAATGTTAATCACATCTGTTTCCTTACACTTACTGATTATACAGTACAACTCTTCCATCCTTTGATTTTCGACCTGTCTTTTGTATTTAAAGTATGTCTCTTACATACAGCATATAATTCTTTTTCCTTTTTCCAATCTGACAATCTGCAGGTTTTAACAGAAGTTTGTATCCACTCATATTTAATGTAATTATTGTGCAACTGGGTATGTCTATGTATTTGTGGCTGTAATTGGGTTTAAGTCTATCATCTTCCTATTTGTTTCCTAGTTGCACCATCTGGTTTTTTTGGTTTGTTGGTTCAGTTTGGTTCGTTTGGGTTCCTCCTGTCAAGCCTTCTTTTGGGATAATCAAATCATTTTTAGTATTCCCTTTTAGTTCCTTTCTTGTCTCTTCAGCTATACCTCTTTATTTATTAAGTCATTATTCTGAGATTATAGTATATACACTATACCACAGTCAATATTAGAGTTAATATTATCACATCACATAAAGTCTAAGAACCTACAAGTAAAATTCCATTCCCTTCTTCATTTCTCGTGTTATTATTGTCATATATATTTTACATATGTACACCCCACAATACAATGGCATAATTTTTGCTTTAACTAGAGGTCAGCAGACTATGGCCCATGAATCAGCACTCATTTCTGTGCATAAAGATTATGTATTGTCTCTGGTGCTTTCTTGCCACAGCGGCAGAGAGCAGAATGGTTGTGTCAGAGACAGTATGGCCTGCAAGTCTCAACTATTTACTACCCATAAGTAACACTGCTGAACACGGCTTTAAGTAGTCAGCTGTTTTTCAATGATTAAGGGAAGAAGAAAAAAGTGTTTTATCTCAACCTATATATTTACTATTTCCAGAGCTGCTCCTTCCTCCCTGTAGATCTGAATTTCCATCTGATGTCTTTCCCTTCAACCTAAACAACATCCTTTAGCATTTCTCATAGTGTAGGGCTACTGGTGACATCTTTTATCTTTCTCCCATCTGAAAATGCCTTTTTCTTTCCCACTTTAATTTCTGAAGAGTGTTTTTGCTGGATATGGAATTCTGGGATAACAGTTGGGTTTGGTTGTTTTTTTTTCCTTCATGTCAGTCCATTATTTTTGACCTCTCCTGTTTCACAGAAGAAGTTGACCATCATCTACATTGTTATTTCCTATACGCCATACATCTTTTTTCTGTGGCTGCTTTTAAAGTTTTCTCTTTATCTCTAGGTTCCAAAGTTTGATTCTGATAGGCCTAGGTGTGGTTCTCTCTTTATTTAAATCCTACTTGGGGTTCCCTGAGCTACCTGGATCTATAGATACATGCTTATCACCAAATAGAGAGGACTGAGGCCATGATATCTTTGTATAATTTTTCTGCCGTTTTCTCTACCCTTTTCCACTGGCATTCTGACTACTTGTATTTAGGTTGCTTGAAATTGCCCTACATGCCACTGAAGTTTGGATTACTTTTCTTAAATATTTTTTCTATTTATTCTTTACATTTGATCATTTCTGTTGATCTATTTTCAGATTCATTAACTCTTCTGCGGTCTTCTGTTAAGTAATGAAATTTTCACTTTATATATTGTATCCTTTAGTTTTAGGATTTGCACTTGGTTCTTTAGTATAGTCCCATTTTTCTGCAGTTTCCATTTATGTTCACTCAGGATCATCTTTTCAAGTCCAGCTAATTTTGTATTAGCTGTTCAAAGTCCTTATCTGCAGCATCTCATCTAATATCAACATCCAACATTAACATCTACATCAATTTCAAGTGTTTTTATTGACTGCTTTTTTTTTCTTAATCATGGGTCACATTTTTCTGCTTCTTTACATGTCTACTAATTTTTTTTGTTGGGTAGACATTATAAATACATTGCAGGGAGTTTCAATTATGTCATCTTCTAAAAGAAGATGAGTTTTATTCTGGCAGGAATTTAAATTACTACTGTATCTTTTTTATTAGGATAGGCTAGTATTATTGTTATTATTGGGAGAAAGGAATCTAATTTGGATTTGAACTTAGTCCAGAGCTATCATTCTTACTCTATGACATAGTTCTTACTCCCTAGGGATAGACTTTCTAGGACTCCCTTGAAGGGCCAAGGAGCCATTGAATTCCGTCTATTCAGGAGAGGCCAGAACTCCAACATCTCCTATAATGTTCAGCTCCAATTATCACTGTTCTGCTCTCCGCTTCACAGCAGGCAATCTCCTTAAGGCTTAAGGAGTCTTGCCTTGGACAGGCACAGCCTAATTCTTGGTTAAGGATTCCCACAAATCTCCACACAAACTTTTGTCCCCAGGATATTGCATCACTCCCTCCTCTCTGGTACCATGTTCTGTAAATCTTAGCTGCTTTGGCAGCCCAGAATGCCAGTGTCTGCCTCCTTGTCTCAGTAAGGTCACTGCTCACCTTGGGTTCTACCACCCTCTCTCTACAGCTGCAGGCAGAAAACCAGGGTCACTGTGAAATTCATGTTGTGTGTTTCCCTTATCTCAAGATTGCAGTCCTGCAAAGTCTGTAATTCAACACCTCAAAACAGTTGACAAGAACAAGGCTGCTATGAGTTTCTCTATAATGGCCAGAAGTGGAAGTTCAACAGATATAAGGATTATGGTTCAGAAACAGTGGTCCTCAACCATGGATGCACATTGGAATACCCTAATGATTTTTTTTTCTCTTTTTTAAAAAATAATCTCTATGACCAACGTAGGGCTCACCACTCCAAGATCAAGAATTGCATGCTTCTCCCAACTGAGCCAGGCAGGCGCCCTGGATTTTTCTTTGCTAATCCTAGTACCCCAGGGGACTTTATACAAGCTCTCCAGATGACCTGAAGGTCCAGCCAAGGTTGAGAATCCATCTAAAGCACATCACAGTGTTTCTACTCCGGCTTCTCGCTTTTCATAAATTGCAGGCTTCTTGTTCTTACTTAGTGCAAAGTAATCCCCTCAAACACTCTGGTTTCCTTGAATAAGCCCATGAAGAAGGTTTTGACAGCTTCTTTTATGGCACAAGGACAGCTAGGGACAGTCCTTTGTAAGACTTGCTTGGTCAGCAGGTTCTGGGAACTGTTTCCCAGCCCACGTTGACTTGATTAATAATTTACTGTCATCATGACTGTTACTCTGTTTTGGAAGGTCATTTGTTTAAACTATACCATAAGCACATGTTTTAACACAACATCAACCAACATATGATTACTGATTGCTTTGGAGATTCTTTACGCCTGAGACTCCTCCAATAGAACCAAGCCAGCACATTGAATTTGTCTATTAGAAAGCCTGTGACTATAGAACAAAACTGGGTTCAAGCTGTCAGCCAAGCTAATTCCCATGAATCCTAGTCACTAGCTGTGGGAGGAGGGTAGACCCCAGCGGATAGGGGAAAGTACCAGGAGAAGGAAAGCAACTTCAGAAACATACCTAGAGTAGAGGTCACCACATTTTTTCTCTCATTTCCCTATTAGAGGTTTTCTAAAATAATGTTTTTATTTTGTTAATGGTACCAAAAAAATGTTTTATCTTCCTTAAGAATATTAATAGTATATGTAATACAAATAATATTTTAGAGAGAACAATGTGATTTAAAATGTTTCATAATTTTTTAAAATATTGGTTTAATACTTTATGATACAGCAATTCGAAGGTGTGGTTTTAAGTTCATTTTATTTCAATACTTGCATTTGATGGATGCCTTTAGCTCAAAAAGTATCTCAAAAAGATGAATGGAACCAAATGGAAGATACCATTAACTATGTTCAGTTTACAATACTTGTATATCAATCCCATTCACTAATTACACAAAGGTTTTTTGTTGAAATTCTGCTAGTAAATGTTAATCCTCTCTGATACCCATCAGTTGTTCTTGCAAACTAATCAGAGGGTGCTCCACTTTTATAATTTTAGCAAATGGTTTGAAATCCTGAAAATATCATTCAGAACATTTTAAGCTGGTTAGAAATTTCTGTTCCAACTTCCAAAACGGGAAAATATGAAAATTTTAAAAAGTGACACACATCATTTTTAATAACAAAATCACAGAATGACAGAAATAGTTCCAAACATGTGTTTTTAAAATGCTCTCTCTAAACTTTATCTTAAAAAGCAATTACTGGGGCGCCTGGGTGGCTTGGTCGTTGAGTATCTGCCTTTGGCTCAGGTCGTGATCTTGGGGTTCTGGGATTGAGCCCTGCATCAGGCTCCCTGCTGAGTCCTTCTCCCTCATACTTAGGCACTCTCTCTCTCTCTCTCTCTATCTCAAATAAATCTTTAAAAAAATATTTTTAGAAAAACAATTACTGGCATATTCAACGTTAATATATCTCCTTTAACCGTAAGGATCAGATTAAACAGTTTTTTGTTTTGATTTTCAAAAATAGCCTTCAGGAGTTGTATCTTGGAGAACAATGTGCCACATCCAGAAACATTAAGCAAATTTGGAATACTGTCTCTTTACCTAAGAACACTGTGTAACTCATCTTG
Organism: Ailurus styani; assembly: GCA_002007465.1. NCBI lineage: Eukaryota > Metazoa > Chordata > Mammalia > Carnivora > Ailuridae > Ailurus > Ailurus styani. Next base: position 4,783,478 of record LNAC01000025.1, read on the forward strand.
AATTTCCAAAACTCTTTTATGAGAGCTAGCATCTATGTGATACAACAGATTTTCATAGTCATTTCCTAGGTCATCAAAAATTACTGCAGATTACCCTTGTTTAGATTGGTTTTTTTATACATCTTTATTGAGGTGTAATTGACATATAATAAACAGTACATAATTAAGGTGTACGATTGGATGAGTTTGAACACATGTATATGTCCACAGAATCATCACCACAATCAAGGTAATGAACACATCCATCACCCTCAAAAGGTTTTTCCCATCCTTTGTAATCCTTACCCATCCCCATCCTCAGGCAACCATTAATCTGTAGATGTGTTCTCATTGTCTAAAATTTTATAGACATTAAGCCACGCAGTATATACTTTTGTTTGGCTTCTCTTACTCATCGTACTTACGTTGGAGTTCATCCATATTGTTGTATGTTCAGGAGTTGATTTTTTCTATCAGTGACCACTGCTGTATTCCATGGCTGCCTCTCAGTTCACATACCTGTTCACCAGCTGTCGGACTATGACCTCATGGTCCAACCCTTACTTGAGATGGGAGCTTCTGATTTCTGTCAAATGAGTCACTCAAGATGGGAATGATAACTTACTTCCTCTTAGGTGTTGGGGGAATGCTGACATCTAGGAAATGGGGTGGGAGATAGGCCAATGTGCAGAGCTGATGGCAAGTAAGGCATAATACTTCTACAAATTCCCCACTACAGCAGAATGGGACCAAGCAGCCTGGATGTAGTTTCCCACGTGAAGGAGAGCGTTCTCTGGGAAGAGAGAAGCCATCTTTGAATTTGTCACTGATACCCAAGCTCAGGTATGAATTTCTCTGGTCTTCTGCAAAGTTGAGCTTTTATGTCTTTGAAAACATCTTTAAATCCTGAAGGGGGATGGGGGTAAGCATGTGTGTGTGTGTGACAAAAAATGTGAGGTCTTGCTTTAAGAGATTCTTATCGAGAAATGGCCGGCAGGCAAAGTTCACATGAAAAGGCCCTTACTCGATTTCGCATGACCTATCATAGAATAACCCATGGGCCCCATGGAATGGACCCAGGATCAGTTCATAATTCAAATGGGTAATCTGATGCAGCTGTTTAATGGTCTACCGCAATAAAAGAGTAATCCTAAGAGCTCTAAAGCTATTTCTAGCGCTGATCCTTACCCTAGATGGCACAGCCAACCACAGCTGCACGGTTCCTAAGGAAAAAGCACAGTTGGAAGAGGACAGTCTCTCCATTGTTGTAACCCCTCTGAGATGTCTCTCCTTACCAGAAGACTGGTGGGCCAGCCCCAGAAGTTCTCCTTTCCCTGGGCAAAGACACAGCAACTAAGTAAGTAACCTGCACTCGCACAGCCTAGACCTCCTGGCCGAGCTCTGCCCTGGGGGAGGGGGAAGAAAAAAAGGGGAGAGGGAGTAGGGAGGGCCGAAAGGCTTCAGATGAACTGAAGACATCTTAGTCGTCTTCAGGCGCTGTTTCTGTCTGTAGACCAAGAATTTAAATGAAAAAAATTCTAAGGCTAACTATTTAGTTCAGAGCTCCTACCATTGTGCCTACACGGAAGTGACTGGGGTGGGGACACAGAACAGGGGGTCAGGGATGACGGCACAGCCCAGTTGTTTTAAACCCCCACTTGAACCACCACAGCCTTCTCCCTGTGTGCACAGATTATGTGTCTGGAAACATCTAAGGAGAGGTTCTCAGTCTGAGACTATCTTCAAGTTCCTATAAAACAACAACCCCCTGGGGTGGGCTGGAGGACCTCCTGAATCCCCTTCCTGCGCTAACCTTCTGTGATGTGTCCAGAAGAGACTTGGAGACACTGGAAACAATTCTGCAAAGACATTCTTTTTAAGGGTGTTTTTCAACATTTGTTCCATTTCTACCTTTAAATCCACATACATAACATACCATCCCACTTTCTTCACCGCTTCTTACACGCACAGGGTGGCCGCTTAAACCTCCCGCTACCTGCTCAACTAAGGGCCATGGGCCGCCTTGCTCACCTGGGCGTCCCTGGAGTCCACTGCAGCACCTGGCACCCAGGAGGAAGCCGGAAAAAGATTACTGAATGACTGAAGAAATTCACTGGACGGGGCGCCTGGCTGGCTGAGTTGGCTGAGGTGACTCCTGATCTTGAGGTCAAGGTCATGAGTCCCTGCCCCCAAGGTGGGTGTAGAGATTACTTAAATAAATAAAACTCAAAAAAGAAAGAAAGAAGGAAAGAAAGAAAGAAAGAAAGAAAGAAAGAAAGAAAGAAAGAAAGAAAGAAAGAAAGAAAGAAAAAGAAAGAAAGAAGAGAAAGAAAGAAAGGAAGGAAGAGAAAAGAAGGGAAAGAAATTCACTGGATGGATGGTTGGATGGATGGACAGTGTCTCATCAGGAGGTGCTATGACTTGAGAAGACAGCATGGCCCTTTGGGAGGCAGGGAAGGAGAACCACTAGAATCCAATGAAAAATGAAGGAGAGGGACTGAGCACAACTAACCCATGGCAATTACTCAGGGGTCTGGCCTAGGGGAGGCCCCTCTAAAGCTCGCAGTCTCTCACACAAAGACCCATTCTCTGCTGGTCTGAGGGATTCCCTGCATCTCCATCTTTCAGCGCTCAGGCAAATGATCCTCCAGAACCTCCAGGCTCCACGTGGGCAAATCTTTGTTTGAGTAGCTTCTATATTTTGTCCATATATTTATTATGAATACACCGTATTTTGGGGCGCCTGGGTGGCTCAGTCGGTTACATGGCTGCCTTCAGCTCAGGTCATGATCCCGCGGTCCTTGGATCGAGCCCTGCTCAGCGGGGAGCCTGTTTCTCCCTCTCCCTCTCCTCCTCCCTGTGTTTGTGCTCTCTCTCTCTCTCTCTGTCTCTGACAAATAAAAAAATCTTTAAAAAATAAATTAAAAATTTTTCTAAATGAATACACCGTATTTCAAGTGTCTAGAACAGTGCCCGGCCCTGTTAGGTAGATACCCATTGTGTGTTTATTGAATAAATTAATAATGTCAGAATGAAAAAGTCAGTCTAAGTCTGCCGCGAGAGCCATTACTTTCTGACCAACCCAGTATTTTTGGTGGTGCAGAGTGGTTGCAAATTTCGAAAACACAAGGCTTCAGCGCAACTTAAGTGAATTAATGGCTGCAAACAGCTCTACGAAGAAAGGCAGTAGCGTGGTTGACCAGCCGCCCGGGTGCCGGGCCCACCTTTGCACCTTAGGAGGGAGCCCTGTGTCTGTGGGCCTCTGGGTGCCTCGGTTCCCCGCAGCCGTGCCAGCTTAGTGACAGCACCTTCCACGCAGGGTTTGCATGGAGATGAAAGAGGTCGATTGCTAACAAGCACTTAGAAAAGAGCCTGGAGCACCCCACAGATACTATATGCCATGCGTATTAGTGTTTCTCGGGAGCCTTGAATTGGCTGAAAGTGTACGCGATTATCAGGTGAAAGAAGAATGTTGGAATCTGTCACATCTCCCTCCACTCCCACTCCCACAGCCAGAGCCCCAGGTGGCATCTCGGTGAGATGGGACTCCCGTGTCCCAGCCTGTAGTCCTCGGGGTCACGCCCGTGGTCCACGTGAGGGAGCCGGGACATTAGTCCATCACCTCCTCCGTATTCAGCCACCAGCCTGACGTTCAGACTGCTAGGAGGTAACACCCCACCCAAAAGAACACAGAGGAGAAGGAAGTGATTCACTGGGACAGCACTCAGTATAGATGCTGAGGGAGAGACCAGCTTGCTCCCGAAGGGCAAGCAAATGCACCTGCAGACGCAGCGTGTGCAGCGTGGAGTGCTAACCTTCACCTGTTCCAGGCGTATGGAAGAGAGGAGCTTGGAGGGCGCGTGCCAGCTCCAGTCTGTAGCTGGCTGTTCCACATTAGCGATGGGTTTGCCTTCTTGAGTGGAATTTTCCATGAGACTCGCTGACAATATTTTATGTCAAATAAGTTACGAATTGAGCTGAAAAGTCAAGGCTGTGAGGGGCAATCGAGTAAGAAAGGCCCCATGGAAGGGCCAGAGGCACGGTTTAAGACAATATTACATCCCAAACTTTGGTTCCAAAAATGCATCTTCAATTCCTAACACGCAGTCACACCCCTAAGGACACAAAGGTAAACTCTGGAACTCGGAATTCAAGAAAAGTCGGCAGTTCTTGGCCCTTATGTAATCGCTACATCTGAGGAGGAGATCAAACCCAAGCACAAAGAGGCAACACCCTCGATTTCCCTTCCAAGGAACTTTCCAGGCCCTAAATTCAAACAGCTGGAATTACCATCCACTCGGGCTTTGCAAATGAGAGCTCTGCGTCCTCCTAGGAAATGTGCATTTTGTTGCACAGACGGGACACGGTGTTCCGGGCCTCGTTTATCCTCCACAGTCTTTTGAGACTCGTGTGGTTCGCGTTCACCGCTGACACAGGTGACAGCAAACGCATTCCCTCCTGAAAGGCTCCGGGCGAGCTGAGGAGGGGAGGAATGGAAGCCTTGTCATCAAACGGCCTCCGGCGCCGCTGCAGTTCTAAATTCCAAACAACAAAACCGGTAGTGGGTAAACCTCACCAAATTCCATTTTAAATGTCCGAGATTCAGAAGAAGAGACTCAGTCCAGGAAGAGGACTTGATTAAAATAAATGACAGAGGGACGCCTGGGTGGCTCAGTCGATTAAGTGTCTGCCTTCAGCTCAGGTCAGGTCCTGGGATCGAGTCCTCCACCCGGCTCCTTGCTTAGGGTGGAGCCTGCTTCTCTGCCAGCGGCTCCCCCTGCTTGTGTCTCTCTCTGTCTCTGACAAATAAATAAAATCTTGAAAAATAATAATAAAATAAAATAAATGACAGAGCAATAAAAACGTAGGGGCTCAGAATAGGGGACAAGGAAGCCTGCCGCATGTTTGTGCAGAGAAGGGAGAGAGACACCGGTACCGTTTCCTAAATTCTGCTCCCTTGGAGAAAGTGATGGCAAACTCCAATCCCTAGAACTTCTAACAACTATAAGTCCTTTCAAAGGAGGAGAACATCTTTGCAGAGTGAAGCCCAGGCTCTCAGGCATCCGTGTCTTCAGAACTCTCAGGCTTCCCAGCTGGGTCCCAAAGAGGAGGAGGAAGCGCGCGCGCGCACGCACGCGCGCGCACACACACACACACACACACACACACACACACACACACGCTGGCATTCAAACACACCGGTATCTCTTTGCACCTGTTTTCTAAATTAAATGTCTTAGCCTCGGGGCGCCTGGGTGACTCAGTGGGTTAAAGCCTCTGCCTTCGGCTCAGGTCATGATCTCAGGGTCCTGGGATCGAGCCCCGCATTGGGCTCTCTGTTCAACAGGGAGCCTACTTCCTCCTCTCTCTGCCTGCCTCTCTGCCTCTCATCACTCTCCCTCTCTGTGTCAAATAAATAAATAAAATCTTTTAAAAAAAAAGTTTTAAATGTCTTAGCCTTGAGCCACCAACCTGCCAGAGAATCCCGCCTGAGCTGTGCTTTGGGGATCCTCCTTGCTGCGCTCCCCTGGGCACCTGCAGGACCCCCCACCCCCACCCTCGGGCACACGCAGTCCAGACCACTGGAAAAAGGGCCACCTGGGCCTCATGGAGGCCGGTGGCACACCCTTCTTCTCCACTAAGCGTCAGCATGAGTGTCCCAGCCAAGGGTTCAGGGTCAGGCTGGCTGCTCTCCGAGGGCACACAACTCAGGGGACCCATCCCAGACACTGTGTGTATGCAGGGCACGGTTCTGGAGACTCCTGTGGCCTTAAACTCAAGCTGCCACCCCCCCCCACCACTCCCCTCTTCCGGTCCAAGAAGCAGCCTCCCTCCTGTATACTTGCAGTGGAAGAGGTGTGAGAGCAATTTTGGCCTCCTCACTACCTACCCTCTCTCAACTAGAGGGAGTAATGAGACCTTACAAACCTGATGCCCACAGGCAAAATTTTGAGTTGTTTTGTCCCCACCGTGTTTATTTCCTTGTGTTACCTGCCAATTCTTTAAAAAGTCTAGAATTTTCATGTAGAAATCCAGCTCCTTATATTCTATTCAAAGATCAGGTGCTCTGGAAATGCCAGGTGCACACTCCCACCTGCCGTGAGCGGCTGGAGCTGATGAATGGCTTTCTATGGGACAAGTGTTCTCTGCTTTGCCACAATCCCCACCACTCCCTATTGCTTCACTGGGGCTACTTCACAAACTCGCATTACCTACTTGTGAGACCTGAATTTTACACTTCTGGATCTAGGCCGTAGGACATAAATGTTTGGCTGCCTTTAAGAGAACAGGAAAAGGAACAATTACATATTCCATTTGGGAATGAGAACAGATTCAGATTTCCCAAAAAGACAAAACACAATGTTTCAATAGCTTATCCTGTCATTTACATACGATAGAACTCCTCTGATGGCAAAGCAAGGGAGAAGCTTAATGTCAGCAACCACACACTTTCCAGTCACACTTGCACACAACAACTAATTTGTCCACATTTTAAAGAAAAAAATCATCTGATGCTTGTTAAAATGGTAAGGCAGACTTTCTTCGGGACCGTCTCAATAGGTGCAGGGACCCATGCAATGGGCTTTTGCAGTAGATACAACAAAAAGTGAGGATTTATAGCCAAGGAGTCGGTGGGGGTCAGTGGCTGGAAAATTGACTAAGCGGAAACATCAGAAGTGGGGGGGGTTGGGTTGAAACAAGCCAACAGGATCCTTGCTGAGGGCAGGCCAGGTGAGTGGGTATCCACTGCCTGGGGCTGGGGGTGAGGAATTCGGTCAGACATGGAGGACATCATGCATCCCTGGGAGGCAGGGGGTTCTGGGTAAACTAACTTAACACTGGCAGACCCAAGGGCCAGGCCTACTTGAAAAAGAGTCAGAGGAGCCAGACTAGAGTCTGTTCCTCGTCACACACACCCTCTCACAGATAGTCCTCTCCCTGGAAGACCAGAAGAACCATCACCGACTGGCAACGTCTCTAAAATGCCAGCCTTTTGGGCGCCTGGGTGGCTCAGTGGGTTAAAGCCTCTGCTTTCGGCTCAGGTCATGATCTCAGGGTCCTGGGATCGAGGCCCACATCGGGCTCCCTGCTCGGCGGGGAGCCTGCTTCCCCCTCTCTCTCTGCCTGCCTCTCTGCCTCCTTGTGATCTCTCTCCCTCTGTGAAATAAATTAAAAAAAAAAAAAAAAACTATTAATAAAATGCCAGCCTTTTTCCTCCACAACTCAAGGAGCCATGACTGAAGAGAAGACAGGAGAGTGTGAAAAGCAGGGCAAATTCCCAAAACAAGAGGATGGGGTTTGGGAAAGGCAGCACTAGACGAGACAACATTGGGGCACCTGGCTGGCTCAGGTAAAGCATGTGACTCTTGATCTCGGAGTCATGAGTTCAAGCCCCACCTTGGGGGTAGAGTTTACTTAAAAGAAAAAAAATTTTTTTTTAATTTTAAAAAAAGGGACCAACGTTAACAGTTTATCCCCCAACAGAAAGAGAAGAGCCAGCCTCAAGTGACAGGGGATCCGGGCTGGGCACTGCCTCTGTCTACCGAGGATCTGCAGCCCACACAGGCGTGACACCACAACACAACTGAAAGCAGGATACTGTGTCACACGTTACGGGAAACTAATAAGCATGCATAAAATTACAAGGTTGTTGGGTAACCTCCCAATACCTGATTCTCTCAGCCAGTATGACAGTCCTAAAAGTTCTTACGAGTGAGTTTTCCAATGTCCCTGAATCTCAAGAAGACTTGGAAGAGGAACAGGCTTCGGTCCCCTGGGCAGCCAGACCACCGGATGTAACCCAGCACGGAGCTCACCCCAGGGCCTTGAGACGGCGAGCAACGTGCTCGACCGGAACCAGCCTTGTCTGTTCCTTTTCTCAGACAGGGGGACAGTCACCAGTGCTCTGCATTGCCTAGACCACTCCCATCTACCCACCGGAGATATTCTCCGTGGACGCACTCTGTGAGCGATGCATTTTCGCCTCTGAAACATCTTTGAAATTTACAAACCTCATCTCCCGGACCCTCGAGCTGAAGTGTTAGTCTTTAGAATGCAGCCATTCTCGACAAAACGCTCGCACGAAGATGGGCAGCGGCCTCTCTTCTAGAACCCCACTCCACCCTCCCTCGGCTAGCCCACGGCTGTCTCCACCTCCTTCACTTGTAAACTGCAAGCTGCAGTTTTGGGCTTGAGCATGATGGAGACCCCGATCCATCACGAAGTCGGGGAAAGGAAAAACATGATTTGTTCTCTCATCCTCCACCCCCTCACCAGGGCCACCTGAGTTTCTAAGGGCGGAAATAGGCTCCGATTTTTCCCAAGGGGCTAAATATGCAAGAAACTCAGTCATCGGAAGTCTTGATAATAATAAATGACTGAAGAAGAGCTTTTCTTTCTTCCATCCTCAGAGCCCTCTTGCCCCCCAAAGAAATCCGCAGAGCTGGAAAGATACAGGAGGCAAAAGAGGTAAAGAAAAATCTAGGGCAGAAACAAAGAAGTGGAAAGTGTCAGGACAACGTTCTTGAATGCTAAACCAAGGCCCGATTACTCAAACACTTTGTGACTCCCCAAATCAATCTTCTCTTTTTCATCAAAAAGAAAATGTCTACAGTCTAACATGTTACCGAGCAAGTATAAAATGGAATTGAAAATGTAAATTCAAAAATATGTCACGGCTGAATGAAGCGATCAAACACGTAGAGAAGTGAAAGTTACTGAAATAGGTTTCCCTCGTTCTTTGTTCAAACATTTGTTGCCGTCTGCTTAGAACTGAGCCGGAGAAAGGATGGAGGTGAAGGGGGGCAGGCCTGAGAACAACGAGGGGTGCGGGAGTTTGGGGCTCAGGCCAGGGGTCCAGCTGCCCCCCCTGCCTGGGTGGGTACCTCCACCCAGCCACAGCTGCCCTGTCTTCCACCTACAAAGCTCCTTCCCAAATCAAAAGCCCTTAGGGAGGTCACTTTTGAGGCACCTGGGTGTCTCAGTCGGATAAGTGACTGCCTTGGGCTTGGGTCATGATCCCAAGGGTCCTAGAATTGAGCTTCGCATGGGGCTCCCTGCTCTGCGGGGAGCCTGCTTCTCCCTCTCCCTCTGCCTGCCACTTCCCCTGCTTGTGCTCTCTCTTTCTCCGTCAGATAAATAAACTCTTAAAAAAAAAAAAAGGACGGTCACTTGGGGGTGGTTGGTGAGAAGTCCCCAGCCTTCCCCCAAGGAGTGGCTGCGGAGTCTTTTTAGATGTTAATTTTATGATTCACTCAAAGGCCTTCCAAAGAAAGAGGCTTTTAAGCAAGGAAAGAATCCGATGGGTTTGAAAGCCTTGGCAAGCTGATTCAGATCAGGCTCTGGAAAGGTAGGAAAGCATGCTGCCCGACTGGTCTGGCGTAGAACTGAAACCACACGGAGGAGAAAAATGGGCCACTTGGGGAGGCGGCGCTTCCAGGCCAGGGGCCCGGTTCCCAGCGTGGCTCCTTTATCTACAGAGATTCCTTCCCTGTCCTGGGAGGCGAACCACCAACTGAAAACTCCTGTGTTTAAATATTTAAGAGTCATAGCAACGCAGAAGTGCCAACGACTGAATTTAATATAGTCAAGTTTCAACGAAAAACTGTTTTTCAGCAGTCTTGGCCAACGCTCAGGATTTTGGATGGCTTTGACTTTGAACCTCACCGTGGAATTTTCTTTCCATTTGCAGGATGTACGTGTTGAGCAGGTATTGGCTGGTGCAGGAGCTGACAGCGCACGGCCCCCAGCAGGGCCCGCACACCTACAGTCGGGGTGCGGGGAGCAGCGGCGGGGTGCATCTTCTGGCGGGGGACAGAAAGGCTCCTGCTGTGTCCCGCCCCCGTCACCCCGGAGCCCTCTGCCCCCCACCAGCCGGCCCTACGGAGACACAGAGGGGCTTAAGTGCCTTCTTTCCTTTCTTCCTTTGTTGTTGTTGTTGTTAATATTTCAAACATACATAAAGGCATAGAAAGTAATGCAATCAACCCCTTCTATCCACCACCGCACGCAGCTTAAGGAATCAAACATTTCAAAACAAGCTCCCAGGGTAACTCTAACCTTCACCTAATCCTCCCTCCCTTCTCCAAGCAGCGCCTATCTTGAATTTGGCAGGGCCCCCTCTACATCATTGATCTGAGTGGCCCGAAATGGCATGCAGGCAACCGGGTCGTGCTCTCTGCCGCGAGCAAAACCTGCACCAGTCAGCTAGAGCGATCTGCGGATAGAACTTCCTGGAACCTGGCTTGGCACCGAAAGGCACAGTCCAGAGCTGCTCGGGATCTCCGATCCCCGGGGTGTGCTGTGCGGAGGCTTGTGAAGACGAAGTCCATGCAGGTCTCGGTCCCAGCACGGAAGGCCCTGTGCAGAGAGGGGCCAGCCCCATCCAGTCGGCCCCAGGCGCTGATCGGGGAGGTAAACAGTTTCAAGGAAGGGGATCCAAAGGTCAGGGACTCCTAGATGGAGGGACCAGGGACAGGGGCCCCACTTGCCCCGTCTAAGACTGGTACGGGTATAGAGTAGATAAACTTCTGCACTTCACCTTTCCCACTCAGTATTGTGATATTTATCCATGTTGACCAGCATGACTCCAGCTCATTCATTTTCATTGCTATTTAGTATTCCGTGATAGGAATAGGCAACAATTATCCATTCTCCTGATGCTAGAAATTTCATTTGTTTCCAATTGTCCAGTATAAAAGAATAACACTTGAAACATTCCTATGCATTTCTCCTTGTCATGTGCAAGGGCTTGTCCAGGATATACACCTAAAAGAATTACTCAACCTTGTCACATCTGTATTTTTCAATTTGTTAGATATTTCCAAATTATTCTACCAAGTGGTTACTGAAGTACACTTTGGAAGGTTTGCTGCTTATCTGCACTAGTACTTGCTATCATCAGAGTTTGCATTTTCATCAATCTGAACGGCATAAAATATTTCTTGGTGGTTTTAATGTTCCTTTGCCTGATTGCTAGGAACTTTTTCTATTAATTTTCCATCTTGTTTCTGTCTTGAGCAAATTGCCTGTCTTTTCCACTGGGCTCTTTGTCTTCCTGATTAACATGTGTTCCTCCTATAATCTTGTACACTAACCTTCTGCTGCTAGTGTGTGTGGATAAAATACATCACACAAACCTTCTCAGAACTTTTACTCCTTAATTTTGTCTTTTGATTAACTTTTAAAATTTACTATCATTAAGTTATCAGTCTTGTTATTTATGATTTGTGTGTGTGTGTGTGACTTGTAAGAAGTCTTTCCTAAACTTGGGATCCTAACCATTTTTTTCTTAAAGGTGGAACCTTTTGCCTTTTCTATTCAGAGATTTAATCTGCCCTGGCACTGATTTTTGTTTATAATGTGAAGATTTTTTAAATATGTGTAAACTTTACATATTTACATAAGTTTTTATTTCTTTATTTTAGAGAGCCGGGGTGGGGCAGAAGGGGAGAGAGAGGGAGAGAGAATCTTGAGGAGGCTCTGAGCTGAGTGCAGAGCCTGACTTGGAGCTCAGTCTCAAGACCCTGAGATCATGACCTGAGCTGAAATCAACAGTCAGGCGCTTAACCGACTGAGCCACCCAGGCACCCCTAAGATTTTATTTTTAAGTAATTTCTACACCCAACCTGGGGCTCGAACTCACAACCCCAAGATCAAGAGTTGCACGCTCTACCAACTGAGCCAGGCAGGCGCCCCTGAAAAGTCACTCTTATTTTTTCCCATCTGATTAACCAATTGTCTGGACACCATTCTTTTCCCATGCCCTCTGAGGTTTATCAAATTTCCATGCCCTCTGATCTTCCATGCCCTCTGAGGTTTGTCAAATTCCATGTACTTTCCACTGTCAACCATTCATCTGTTTGTCTGTCTTCACCAATGTCACTTTGAAACACTTAAACTTCGTAGAACCATCCTAAACGTTGTGCTTCTTCAAACCTAGTTATCCTGGCTCTTTGTTTTTCTACAGAAATGTAAAATCAGCGTGCAAGATCCAAGAAAACCCTGGTTTAGATGTTTATTAGAATTGAATTGGAATTGAATTTATAGATTGATTTGGAGAAAGTGGACAACTTTATGAAATTATGCCTTGCTATTTACCTAGTATCTATTTTTTTCACTTTTTTTTTATTTTCAACTTTTTGTTGTCTCTTATAAATAGCATAGGGTAGATTTGTAAAAAAATCAACCTAAAATTTTTTTCTACCTGAAGAGGCAAGTTTGGTCTATCTATATTTTTTATTAGTAGTATTAGTATTGATATATTTGGAATTATTTCCATTTTGCTCTTTCTTTTCCCTGCTCATCTTATGCTCTTACTTTTTTCTCCTTTTCTACCTTATTTTGGATTTAGAAGTTTGACTTAGTTGTTTTCCGCCTGATGGGATTCAAATGTACATTCTTAATTCCATGGTCCTCAAACGTTAGTGGCATTAAAATCACCTGGAGAGCTTGTTACAACACAATTTGCTGGTCTCCAGACTAGCGTTTCTGATTTCGATTTCTGGGGCAGAGCCCAATAATTTGCATTTCTAAAAAAAATTTCCAGATGCTGCTGATAAAGCTGAGCCAGGGAGCACGCTTTGAGAAACACCACTTAAATTCTATTCTTTTAGTACTCACCCTTTGACTTTTAAAGATTTTCATTTATTTATTTATTTATTTATTTATTTATTTATTTATTTATTTATTTATTTATTTATTTATTTGTCAGTGAGAGAGTGTGCGAGAGAGCACAAGCAGGGAGCGGCAGAGGGAGAGAGAGAAGCGGCAGAGGGAGAGGGCTCCCTCCTCAGCGGGGAGCCCTATGTGGGGGCTGGATCCCAAGACCCCAGGATCATGACCTGAGCTGAAGGAAGCTTCTTAACCAACTGAGTCACCCAGGAATCCCTCATTTTTAACATTCATAGTTAACAAAGCATAAGCATCTTCTTACTCTTCCTAAAAATAGGAGAACTTTAAATATCGGAACTCTTGATTTTCCTATCCCATCCCACATGTTTTTGTGATCCAGGATTTTAATTTGACCTTGTCTTTTAACTCCCAAATCAGGGCACCTGGGTGGCTCAGTGGGTTAAAGCCTCTGCTTTAGGCTCAGGTCATGATCTCAGCGTCCTGGGATCGAGGCCCACAGCATCAGGCTCTCTGCTCAGCAGGGAGCCTGCTTCCTCCTCTCCCTGTCTCTCTGCCTGCCTCTCTGCCTACTTGTAATCTCCCTCTCTGTGTCAAATAAATAAATAAAATCTTTAAAAAAAAAAATAACTCCCAAATCAGATCCTATTATTGTTTTCAGGTTGAGGTTAAGACCTTCATATACGCTTACCAATTTTGTTTGCTCAGTTTGAGCAAACTTGCAAAAATGCAAGTTTTTCTACTTGCATTTCAGAACTTCCTCCTGGAATTATTTTCCTTCTTGTAAATTACACACTTTAGAAGTTCTCTCTGTGAGGGTCGGCTGGCAGTAAATACTCAAGATTTTTTGCTGTCATTGTTTGCAATTTTTGTCCATTGTATTTTGGGGGGGAGGGTCTGCAAACATCTTTTTCGCACCCACACTCTTGAAGGATAGATTAGAAACATATAATTCTATATTACCAGTTACTGTGTCTCAGACTTTTGAAGGTACGGCCCCTCCGCTGCCTCCACTTCCACATTTTTTTTTTTAAAGATTTTATTTGTTTATTTTAGAGAGAGAGAGCATGAAATAGGAGAAGGTCCGAGGGAGAGAAGCAGACTCCCCACGGAGCTGGGAGCCCGATGGGGGACTCTGTCCCGGGATTCCGGGATCATGACCCGAGGCGAAGGCAGTCCCCCAACCAAATGAGCCCTAACCCTAACCCTAACCCTAACCCTAACCCTAACCCTAACAACCCTAACCCTAACCCTAACCCTAACCCTAACCCTAACCCTAACCCTAACCCAACAACCCTAACCCTAACCCTAACCCTAACCCTAACCCTAACCACTGTTACTTTTGAAGAACCTGGGCTTGATCTCACTGTTGTCCCTTCTTAAGGCAACTGTCTTTTCTGTGACTGGATGTAGTTCTTTTTCTTCAGTGATCTCAGTACCACTATCCTGAGTCAAGGTGTTTGTTTTATTTATGCTGCTTAGGACTCAGTATTATTCCTGAATCTAAGGATTCATAGCTTTCAGCAATTATGAAAAATTCCCTGACATTCTCTTGTGGAAAATCACCTTTCACCAGTTCTCTCCGTTGTTCTTGTGGAAGTTTGATGAGAAGCATGTTAGATCCCCTGGTTTATCCTCCATGTCTCTTCACTCCTGCCTTTTCTCCATCATTTTGTTTCTCTGTGCTGTGTTCTGGAAAATTCTTCAGCTCTAATTCAATTAATTCCCTAATTCTTTTCTTCAGACATGTCAAATCTATTTAACCCATTTGGTAGTTTGTTTCTTTAATTTCGCTAAGTATACTTTTAAGCTCTTAGATATTCTATTTAGTGCTTTTCCAAATCAGCCTAAACTAATCATTGCTATTAGAAATTGGGATAGTAGTTATCCTTCGGAGAAATATGGGTAATAACTGGAAGGAAATATAAGGGATGGGGGGTTTGGGGTGCTGGTTACACAGATGTGTTCAGATGGTGAAATTTCATCAAGCTGTCCGCTTATAATTTGTGTCCTTTTGGGCATGTATAATATATGATTATATTATACAGTACTCTTGTTCCTTTCTTGTGTGTATTTTTAAATTTAACCAAACATTTTAGGCATTCTTGTTTTATCTTCCGTACCTGATATATACAGTATCATAAGTTCTTAGGAGTTTTTAATTCTAACTTATGGTGACTTATGTCTTCATACATTTTTTTAATTTTGGAATGGGAGCCTATATTCAGCTGGGGTTTATCTGTAGGAATCCTATAAGGCCTAGACTGAGACTATGTCTCCCCAGAAAGATCCGCACGGCTTTTGTCAGATGTCTAGAATTGTTGCCAACTCAGGCTTGTTAAATTAACTTCTCAAACCACTCAGTGTAGATTCAAACCTCAAACCCAAAACCCACACAGGTGGCAATGTATCATCACAAATTCCTGAAAGCTACTTATTTTCCCCCCTCTGGGCAAAGACAAATGTCCTTGTGACCTTGTGATTTCTCTTTGTTAAAAGTCAGATTTTTTTTTTCCAGTCCATTCTTTCCTGGAGACCATAGCCCTGTGGGGGTCTTAGAACTCTCCCTTTAATCTTCCTAACATGCATGGGGCCCCCGAGGCATTGTCTACCAGACCCACAGGACCATCCAAGTCTGGCTTACCAGACTAAGTACCCCCAGCATTCGCTTACACCTCCAGTTTCCAGCTCCCTTTCCATTTGTGACTCCTGGTAGTCTCCTTGGCCTTCTTCTGAGCTCAAATACACTGAAAAGGATGTTTGTTATATCTAACCTAGCATTTCTAGGTATTTTGTATTTGGGTTGTTTTCAGTTTGTTGTTGTTTGTTCTGGTGGTGTAATTAGTGGAGGTTCCAGTCTAGTTAACAACAGATGCGTCCTGGGAACTGGGCACAGGGCACTATTTTTGCTGGTGAAGCTCTAGTGGACCTCACATGGCTCAAGGGCCAACAGCCCTGGGTGGTTGCCCAGTATGTAGACTGAAGCTAATTAGGGCAAAAGCAGCAGCTCTCCTGAGGCAGCGGCTTGGGGTAGTGTTCTCAGTAATTCCTGGAAGCCCAGCACGGGTCCGGCTCCTCCAGCTCTCCCAGTGATTTTGTAAGAAGCTAATTCCCTTTGTCATAGCTCTTTCTCCTCAAAATAAAGAAGCTTCTGTTATCTGCAGCTGAACCCTGCCTGACACAGACATCAAGAGTCTCAAGACAGAATAAGTGATTAGTTAATATAAAAGGGTTTGGCCATATTTGTAACTGAAGAAATGCAAATTAAGATGATACATATTTAATTTTTTAAGTTATTTTTTTCAAAAAGTTACATTTCGCCTATTACATTGGCAGGTATTCAAAACATGATGTCCAGTGATGGTAAAGATTTGAGGAATCAGAGACACCCTCGTTCACTGCTACTAATAGAAAATTAGTACAACCTCTCTGGATAACAAAGCTTTGAAAATGTATATGACCTTTGACCTAGTGACTCTACTTCTTATAGTTTTTCCAAAAGGAATAATTATATGCACAAAGATTCCATTGCAAGAGTGTTCAATGAAGTATTGTCTGTAATTTTTTTTAAAAAGGAAATTATCTCATGTTGAACAATTGAGGGCTGCTCCAATAAATTACAGCACATCCATAATAGAGAACATTATCCAAACTTTGAAAAATCCGCAGTACGAGAAAGCTAAGGAAAATGGTAACTGTTGCCAAAATAGTAAATGGAAAGACCGGTGACAAGCAGCATGCGCAAGACGATTCCATTTTTGGTAAAATAAGCTGATGAAACAGTATTTTCAAAATATTAGCAGACAATAAGCATCTCACAGACATTACTTAGAGCAAAAGAAGCCAGATATAAAATACTGCCTGTTAAAAGAAGCCAAAATCGTGTTCGCCTTTCTGTGTTTGGGGTGGAGAGGATTCTGGGGAAATGGATATTGACTGGGAAGGAGCATAGGAAACTTCTGGGTGCCGGAAACATTTTGTATCTTGAGCTCAAATGCAGTCATATAAATACCCACATATATAAAACTTCATTCAGCTACGCACTTAAGATGAGTGTTCCTTATGCCCCTTACTGTCTCTGTGTTAAAACTCAATGACAAAGCAAATCTTTCTGCCGGTGGGCTGTGTCCCGTTTCCCGCCCCCAAGCACGGCTACCCTCCTCCCGGAGCAGATGGTCGGTCACACGCTGGTTGTCTGGAGAGAGGTATGACAAAGAGCTAGTCTACATGGCAGCCGCCTCTTTCAGTCCACGTCCCCCCTCCCTGAGCTGACCCAAGGGCTGTACCACCTGCCCTGCCCGTAGAGTCCACTGAGGAAATTCCTTAACCATTGGATATGTCCATCTTCACACTGAGGTTTGCCTTGGTCTCTGCCCCTACCTATGTGGATGAGCCCATCTGAAATCATCCTAGGACAAGAAAAAGGCAGAGAGAAGGAGGATGTGTCCCCAGGAGAGGAGAGGGATGGAGGTGAGAAGTAGGGAGCAGAGATACTAAAAGGCTCTAGTTCAAGGAATTACTAAGGAACAGTGGTCAAATATCTCCCATTCCAAAGGCAGGCAGGTGAGCAGGAGGGAAGGAAGGAAGGAAGGAAGGAAGGAAGGAAGGCAGGGAGGGAGGGAGGGAAGGAGGGAGGGAGGAAGGGGCATAAAAGACTTCAAAGGTACACTAAAATATAATTGAGTTATGGATGATTTTTATTTTTTGCTTGACTGTACTAATTTTTTTTACAACAAATGTGTATTATTTCTGCAATAAGAAAACGAGGGTGTTAAAAAAAAAAGAGGGTGTTTTGTTTGTGCTTACGGCACTTCAACAACGTGCCACGGTAGTGAGTACACATCATGCAACGGTTCCCGACAGATCCTGTTGCATTTCGATCGTAAGTCACTCTGCCCCCGTCTCCACTGATCTCGGGTCAGCCCACTCTGGTCTATGTTCATCCTGGGCAACTTACCACCTTTGCGATTGTGCAAGAAACATGATTTTGCTGGGAGTCTTTTTCTTTGATAACAAGTAACTGAAGATGGAGCCAAAAAAAAAAAAAACCAACAACAACCACCAGCTCTGGCAGATATGTGAGCAGAATGTGCTGGATTCTCTCCCACATGACACACACCAGGTGGATCCCGGGTGCAGAGCTGCGGGGGAGGGAGTGGTTACCCCAGGCCACCAGGCCACTGCAACCCATGCTCTTCCTTCCTTTCAACACTTGGTCCCAGGAGGGCCCTATAGACTCTTTCCTACTGAATTTAAAAGCACTTAGAGATCAGAGCCCTCAGGAGGCTCTGAATCTAAGGAGAGAGCCTCTGGTTGTAGATTCCTGCAAAAAAAGTCTGCTGCACGAGTGTTTTCATGATGGAACAGGAAGCCTCTCCCACTGTAACCTCGACCCAACCTTATTTCCCACTTACTGCTCTTAATTCCCTGTTTCTGACCAGGGTGGCCCGTGGTTGTTGCCACAATTTAAAATCATGTCAATGTTGATTCGACCCCATTCTACCCTCGGGTTGGTGATCACGTGCTACTGAAAAGAAAGTCTGAGGTCACCTGGGATGCCCAAGGGGCTCTTCTGCAGGAAGTGGGCTTACCGAGTCGTGGAAAGTTGCACGTAGTTGGGACACGCAAGGAGATAGTTTGCAAGGGCTTGGAGGCAGGACTATGATGAAACCCATGGGGCTGGAGCAGAGAATTTAGGTGGAGCTCCTTCTCCCCAGAGGCTAGAGAGAAGCTCAAGATGCATTTCCTGATAGGATGGATAGGATGGCAGGAGATGGAAGGGCAGCTGATTAATTTGGATTTTATGTTGTAAGTGATAAGGAGTCAAATAAACACTCTGAGCAGCCCAGTGATAAGCCGAAAATGTACTTCGGGGAGATGGATCTGTGCAGGACAGATAAGGAGAACTGGTGATGAGGGAGCTGGGTGGTAGGCTATTCCGCAGCAGAGAGAGGGCTTCGGGAGGCGGCCACAAAAACAGACACTGCAAAGTAAGAATCGGAAGACCCAAAGAAATAGACATTCCAACATGAAAGAGGAAGAGATCTATACGGTGGTGTGGTATTGACATTCAACTGAAGTGAAAAAGTACTAGTTCTAATTAGACTGTGAAATATTAAGTCTATACATCATAATCCCTGCAGCAACCACTACAAACATGTACAAAGAGATATAGTGAAAAGTTCCATAGAAAGTTAAAATGGAGCGGATGCCTGGATGGCTCAGTTAGACTGCGTGCCCAGCTCTTGATTTCAGCTCAGGTCATGATCTCGGGATTGTGGGTCCAAGCCCCCGCTGCTCCGCACACTGCAGGAAGTCTGCTTGGGATTCTTCCCCTCTCTCCCTCCCCTGCTCGCTTGCTCTCTCTCATAAATAAATCAATAAGAAAGAAGGAAAGAAAGAAAGAAAGAAAGGGAAGAAGGAAATTAAAATGGAACATTAAAAAATACTCAGATAATCCAAAATAAGGCGGGACAGAGGAAATGAAGAATGAAAAACAGGGAAGAAGCAAAAAAAGAAATAAAAAAACTTAAAAAATAACCTAAATCCAGACATTTCAAGAACTATCTGAAATGTAAATAATCTAAACCAGGGTCTGCAAATCTTTTCTATAAAGTGCCAGATAGTCAATATTTTGGGATTTCTCAGTCATTTACAACTACTCAATTCTGCTTTTGTAAGGGAAAAGTCGCCCAAAAAAAGATGTAAGTGAATAAGCACGTTTACGTTTAAATAAAACTTTAGTTACCAAAACACCAGATCTGACCCACAGATCTGCCTGCCCCATCTAAACATGTAAATTAAGAGATAAAAGATTTTGAGAATAGATGAGAAAACAAGACCAAACTACATGCTATCTACAAAACAAAACATACACACCCACACACAAACTCACCTTAAATATAAAGATAGAGGTAGGTTAAAAATAATTAAGATGGAAACCAATGCACCATGCAAACACTAACCAAGAAAAAGCTGGAGTGGCTAAGTTAGTACCCAACAAAGCGGACTTCACAGCCAGAAAAATTACCGGGGGTAAAGAGGGACGTTATTGCTGAAAGAGAGTTCTCTAAAGGCCCTGAACATCTTGTGAGCCAAGGCAGTGACTGTCTTGGATCTGGAGTATCTGTTCAAGGATGTTTGTGTAGTCGACAGCACTGGAAACAGAAAGTGCTCCCCTTTCTAGTAAGACGGCGGCTGGTCTGCTTTTAGTCCATTATAATAATGAAAAAGATCCGGAAGATTTCCCGTCTGTAATCAAAGGTCTGGGTCCCCTAACCCCGGGGATCGTCTGCTGTGCTTCGGCCCACTGTGTGCAGGTGCCATCTGGCCCTGTTTGCATCAGCCAAGGAGCGATGGGGCTCAAGGAAGTGGTGCAAAGGCTGACAGTGTGGCGACTGCTCTGTGGCTAATAACATCCTGTGTCTTTTTTCTTTCTTTTTTTTTTTTTTTTAAGATTTTATTTATTTGACAGAGTTCACAAGCAGGAGGAGAAGCAGGCAGAGGGAGAGGGAGACGCAGGCTCTCCTCTGAGCCCGATGTGGGGCTCGATCCCAGGACCCTGGGACCATGACCTGAGCTGAAGGCAGCTGCTTAACCCACTGAGCCACCCAGGCGCCCCCATCCTTCGTGTTTTGCCAGCATCCATGAAACCGTGGCAGGCTGACTCATTAAGCTTGCAAGTGGGGTAAAACCTCTTCCTCTCTGCTGTCCTTGCAAATGATAAAAGGGTTGCTGAGAGAGCAGAGCCATTCTGAAGGCACACGCACCAGACAACAGAGCTTCACGACACCTGCAGCAAACACTGATAAAATGGGGGGGAAATGGACAAATTCAAAATTATAGGTGGAGAGTTCAACACTCCTCTCCGTCATCAATGGAACAAAGTAGACAAAAAATCAGCAAGGACACAAAACTGAAAAACACCATCAACCAACGAATGTGATCGATACTTACAGGATAGTTCACTTAATATACGCTATTCCTGGGGAACGCTCACTAAAATAGACCCTATCCAGGGTCATAAAACAAGCCTGGGTAAAGTTAAAAGAATCGAAAAAATACGAAATATGTTCTATGACCACAAAGGAAATCAGAAACCAGTAAGAGGAAGATAACTGGCAAACCTCCAAACTTAAAAATCAATCAACAAAACTTCTGGTTTCAGCTCTCTTGGGAGCCCAGTCTTAGGGGGCCCCCCCCCATTTTCTTGGGCTTTAGCTCTGGAAGCCCCACCATGCTTTCAGGCAGGGGGGAGAGGAAGATTCAATCATTTTGAAAAACACCCAAGGAGCTCCTCCCTAACAAAGCCCTGCCCTCTAAGCGAGTCTTATCTGATTTGAAGGAATGGCAATCAGCCAGTTCTAATCCCCTCAAACCTTCCAGTCTCAGGTAGGGGAAAGAAAGGCTAAGAACTGCTTCTGAAGGTCACAGCCCCAAGGACTTAACCCCCTAAAAACAGATTTAATCATATGGTTACAGAATACCTCCCTCCCCTCACACCTTAGCTACCGTATCAACAGTGCTCCGGAATATAGTCACAGGGATTACAATGGAGAGAGCGGGCTGCAAACCACAAGACTCTAGAATTTCTCAGGAAAACCCGAAGACAACAGGGAAGCACGAAAAAATGAGGAAACCAGAGGAAGTCTCTGGTACCTGTGGCTAGAGCAAACATTAAGCACAGGCAACTCCTCGATGGTGAACAGAAAACTTCACCCTAAAAGCCTGATCACCCCAGTTCCTCTTACCTGGCACATTATGCCTGGCATTCAACAAAAAAATTACCAGGCATGGTAAAAGACAAGAGCAGCTACAGTTTGAAAAGACAAAACAAGCATCAGAACCTGACTCAGACGTGCCACAGAGTGTGGACTTATCAGACGGGATTGTTTCGTGTCTACAAGGAAAAAGTAGACATGTAAGAACAATAGTAACAGGCACACAATATGGCCAATGATTCTTCACAAAGATGTAACGTCAATTCAGTGGAAGGAAGTCTTTCAAAGGACTTGTAACCAGAATACATAAAGAACTCTCAAAATTCGACAGTAAGAAAACAACCTGTTTTGGTTTTGTTTTGTTTTTTAAGATTTTATTTATTTATTTGAGGTGGGGAGCAGGAGAGGGAAGAATCTCAAGTAGATTCTCCACTGAGCGTGGAGCCTGACTCGGGGCCCAATCCTATAACCCTGAGATCATGACCCGAGCCGAAATCAAGAGTCGGCTGCCTAACTGACTGAGCCACCCAGGTGCCCCCAACCTGTTTTATATTGTTTTTTTTTTTTTAATGAGAAAAAGGCTTGAATAGACTTTTCATCAATGAGAATAAATGTATCGCAAATAAGCCCATAAAATGATGCTTAACATTATTAGCCTCTATAAAATTGCACATTAAAACCATGATAAGATACCACCATCACATATTACCACTAAATAAAACATGACAATACCAAGTGCTGATGAAGATACAGAGCAACTGGAAATCTCATGCCACTGATGGGAAAGCAGAATGGTTCTCTCTGGGAAAGTGTGGCAGATTCACATAAAGTTAAACATATACTTCCCAAATGACACAGCAATACTCCCCTGGGTATTTAAACCGACATTTATACACACAAAACAACTGTACACAAATCTTTATAGCAGTGCTAGTTATAATTGTCAAATAGTGGAAACAACCCAAAGGTCCGTCAACAAGTAAATAAACAGTGGTACATTCCCACAATGGAATGGGTGATAAAAAGGAATGGGCTACTAATTCATGCAACAGCATGTATGAATCTCACAGGCATTATCTTGAACGAAAGAAGCCAGACTCAAAAGGCTACCCACGACGTGATTCCATTTTTTATGCCATTCTGGGAAGGGCAAAACTGTAACAAGGAACAGATTCGTGATTCCCAGGGAGGGTAACAGGTGGGGTAGGATATGACTGCAAAGGGAGTTTTCTGGGGTGATGGAACTGTTCTGGATCCCAATTATGGTGGTGATTACACTATTTATACATGTGTCAAATCTCATAGAACTGTAAATTTTTAAAAACTCAGTGTTATTGCACGTTCAGTGAAACCAAAATAAAGACACCAGAAGGAACTGAATAAGCAAGGCACAGACTGAGAGAATATATTCATGATACATAATGCTTAACAAAAGACTCATATCCAGAAAATATAAAGCATTCCTAGAAATCCTAGGGAAAAGACAGATGAGCCCATTTAAAAAAAGAAGAAGACTCAAACAACCATTTCACACACAAAAAAATTTACCCAAATGGCTAATAAGGTATTACAGAGACTCAACATCGTTATTCATTAGGGAAATACAAACAAAAACCACAAGAAAATACTGCTATAAACTCACCAAGAATTTTAAAAGACTGTTAATGCCAACTGTTGGCAAGGATAATAAGTAACTAACTTTCATAAACTGATTCAACCTTTTTGGGAAACTGTTAGGCAGTGTCGATTAAAACTAAACATATCCCTATCCTAGACAGAAATGCCATTATATACCCAATAAAACTGAGATCATTTATCCACCAAAAGACTGTAAGAACGTTCACAGCAGCTTCGTTCATAATAGACAAAAACTGAAAATAACCAAATTGCCCATCCGTGGTAGAACTGGATTAAATTAATTGAAGTGTATCCATACAAGAATACTACCCAGCAATAAACAAACTACTTATCTATGCAATACCATGGATAAATCTTACAGACATTATATTGGGTGAAAGAAACCAGACAGAAAAAAGTACACGGTTTGATTGCAATTATATAAAGTTTAAGAACAGGCAGATTAAAATATATTAGTGGATTTCAGAATAGTGGTTAACTCTGGGGTGACTGAAATGTCCTACATCTTGATCTGGGAACGGACTACACGTGTTTACATACATGAAAGCTCACCTGTCCTCTTAAGATCTGTGCAGGTTATTACGTGCAGGCTATACTTCAATTAGCAAAAAGGCAAAAAGATGAAGGGATGAAGGAGAAAAGAAAGAAAACAAAGAGAATGAATGAAGAGATTAAGGAAAGAAGGGAGGAAGGGAAAAAAGGGAGAAATGAACATGATCACCTGGGGGGGGGCTTAAAAATGATACCACACATTTAAAGGTGTCAGCCTGATGATTCACAGACCTGTACCCCTGGGGCAAATAATAGTAATAAATAAAAATAAAGTAAAAAAAAAAGTTACCACACATCTACTGCTATCTGCATCTTAAAGAAGGGAACACGTGTCCGGTGTTCACAGAGCGGGTGGGTGACCCAGGCAGGGGCTTGAACCCACGTGTGTACGACGTCAAAACCTTTTTTCCCCCCATCTAGTAGCTCGAAAGTCACCTCCTCCCTCGAGAAGGGCCTCCCACCCTGCACTGATCTCCTCCTCCACGAAGGACGTCTAACGTCTATCTTACTACCGTGGGCCTCAGTTGGGCGTGGACCCCCCCACCCCCCGCACCCACAATCGTGAGCCCGCTCGGAGGGGAGAGCCGCGTCCACTCATCCGAGACTTCCCGCGGGGCTCAGCGCCTGCTAGGTTAACATGTGCTTGGGCGGGACAAGGAGTCGCCTCCGGAAACCCGGCTGTGGTCGGCTCTTTAAACATGCCCTTTGATTGCGCAAGCCGCAGGCTGCGGTCGGCGCTACTTTCCGAACTGGAGACCAGTTGGGAGAGCGGTGACGACTTGTATTGAACTAGAGCCCAGTTGCGTCGGTGCTACGGGGACACTGCAGGTTCCGGGGGCGCCGGAGCCGCGGCCGATTGCACCCCCAGCCCCCGGCCCCCGGCCCGCGGAAACAGGTGCGCGCCGCCCACCCCGCCCCGCTCACCTGCGCGCGCAACCCCGCCCAGCGCGCGGCTCGGAGACCGCGGCCCCGGCCTGCTCGCCTTTATACGGCGCTATTTTGGTCCCGCGCCCTGATTGGCGGGTTGCGGGTGACGACACGCCCGCGCGCCGCGGGGCGGAACCGAGATCCGGCGGAGAGGCGCTTCCGCCGGGCCCGCGGACCGTGGAGGGCGTGTGGCTCCGCGGCCCCGAGGCTCCGACGGCGCCGGGGGTGCCTCGAGGCCTCCATGCCCGTTCTGCAATCTGCTGGCTGAGTTACATGTTAGGGAAAGAGCCCGTGTGGCCGAAGGGGCTGCGAAGAACCGAACTAACTCATGCTTCCGGGAGGGAGTTGCCAGATGGCCTGACCCTTCCTCCAAACCACATGGTGGAAACAGCCCGAACCTCCCCAGATGCCAGCCCAAACTGCTCCAGTGTCATTTCCGGCCCCATCTGCAGACCTGTCTGCCACCCTTACCTCTCCCTTTGCCAAACCAGCCCTCTGAGGCCTTCTCTGTGCTTCCTCCGACAGTCGCTGGGCCTCACGTCCTCTGTCCTCTCTGTCCTTAGTGCTGTCCTCTGCCGGTCTCTGAAGCCAGGGGGACAAAACACTTCTTAGCAATCTCAGAAGGATCGCATTTCCAGCGCGTTCACATCGCATATCGTGATCAGAGCCGCGTCTAGCCTTCGCTGCTTTCTGGCGGGCCATCAATCAGGCAGCATTACTCTTCTGAGTCCCAAGGATTTTCAGTTTCTTTTTTGTGTCTGGTTTTGAGCTTCTTTGGTGAAAGTCACTGAATAAATGCCAAGTGTGGTTCACCGAAAATCCTTGTAATACTACATAAGCAAAAAAGACTATTTGAAGCCATTACTCCCTGTTGGATGGTAACTAAGCTTGGAAGGGGTTCTGTTAATGAGTTCTGATCCTCCTTAGAATCACATATGATCACCTCTGGTTGCAAAGCCCATAAAGGCCTCTGTGATTTCCTTAGCTCACAGCCTTGATTATCATTTGCAGTTGGGTGTAGAAAGAACATAACTTAGTGACAATTGAAAATGAACAACATCACTAAAAATTATCATTCACCAATCTCAATGTGCCAGGCATTGCAAATGCTTAAGAGATGTTTCCTTTAATCCTCATAAAATCCCCACCTACAGGGGCGCCTGGATGGCTCAGTGGGTTAAAGCCTCTTCCTTCGGTTCAGGTCATGATCTCAGGGTCCTGGGATGGAGCCCCGAGGCAGGCTGCCTGCTCAGCAGGGAGCCTGCTTCCTCCTCTCTGCCTGCCTCTGCCTGCTTGTAATCTCCCTCTCTCTGTCAAATAAATAAATAAAATCTTTTTAAAAAATTGTAAGAAAAAAAATCCCCACCTACGACTTAGATCCCATTTTACAGAAAAGGAAACTAAGGTCCAGAGCAATGAAAGGACTTGAATGAAGTCACACATTAGTATGATGGCAGTCCCAGGATTGTTACACAAGGCTGTCTGACTCCAGTGTTTGTGCCCTTCATTAAAGTTCTGTAGTTCTTTTCACCTTGTTTTGTCTAACTGGAAATTCAGTCTTAGGCTGGCACAAAATTGAATTGAGATCAGTTAGTAACTGTTATAAATCCTCAGTGAGATGTTTATCCTGCTGCTGGCTTTAGAAAAGGATTAATGCTAAGGGAAAATAATGGTGCCAGGCGTCTTAAAAACCTCCACTTCCTCAGATCATATTAAACCTGCAGTACAAAGTTTTTGGACAGATTCTGGATTCTATTATGCTCATCAATGTGAAGACTGGACTGATCATAAAGTCGCTCACTTAGATCCACTTGGTTGGTTAGGAAACAGGAAGCAAACTGATTAGAAGAATGATTTTTCAAACATTTTCCTACACTTTACCCTAAACAGCTACCAGAACTATCTGATGGAAACTCCAAGTGCAGCAGACACTTGCAGTGGGGACTGCCTGGGAGCTAGCCAGGCCTGGGGGTGACCCCCACCCTTCCACTCTCCCTCTATGCCTAATGGTGTGTGAGTTTCCAAATTTCCTGAACCGCATTTTCCTTTTCTTTTCTTTTCTTTTTTTTTTAAGATTCTATTTATTTATTTGACAGAGAGAGCATAAGCAGGGGGAGTGGCAGGCAGAGGGAGAGGGAGAAGCAGGCTCCCTGCTGAGCAGAGAGCCCAGTGTGGGACTTGATCCCAGGACCCTGAGATCATGACCTGAGCCAAACGCTTAACAGACTGAGCCACCGAGGCGCCCCTGACATGCATTTTCCTTATCTCTCAGCTAAGTTGCTGCAAGGATTAAGTGAGGTAGGTGAAGTTCCTGGATTCCTTTGTGGTGTATATAAACTTTTT
Organism: Ailurus styani; assembly: GCA_002007465.1. NCBI lineage: Eukaryota > Metazoa > Chordata > Mammalia > Carnivora > Ailuridae > Ailurus > Ailurus styani. Next base: position 4,810,267 of record LNAC01000025.1, read on the forward strand.
TTAAGAAGATTTATTTATTTATTTATTTGAGAGAGAGAGATAGCACGAGCAGGAGGGTCAGAAGGAGAGGGAGAATCTCAAGCAGACTCTCTAATAAGCTCAGAGTCTGACATGGGGCTCAATCTCACAACCCTGAGATCCTTTTGTGGTGTATGTAGATGTTCAAAAATATTAGTTCTCGGGGCACCTAGGTGGCTCAGTGGGTTAAGTCTCTGCCTTCGGCTCAGGTCATGATCTCAGGGTCCTGGGATCAAGCCCCACATTGGGCTGTCTGCTCAGCGGGGAGCCTGCTTCCTCCTGTCTCTGCCTACTTGTGATCTCTCTTTCTCTGTTAAATAAATAAATAAATCTTAAAAAAATATATTAGTTCTCTTTCTTGCCCCTCCCCCTGAATGTTAAAGAAGGAAAACACACAGCTGTGATGATTATGCCTTTATTATTCCTTTTGGAGAGCTACATTTACGGTACTGAATTTTACAGTCAGGTAGTAATTTACATTAACCAGTAATGCTATCCATAACTTTAAACATCCTTGTTGAAACTTCATAATGTCATTTTCAAATATCAGCTTCAGGGGCACCTGGGTGGCTCAGTCGGTTAAGTGTCAGACTCTTGATTTCATTTCAGGGCATGATCTCAAGGTTGTGACATTGAGCCCCACATTGGGCTCCTCGCTGAGCAGGGAGTCTGCTTGGGATGCTCTCTCTCCTGCCCTTGCCCCCATGTGCACATGTGCACACACTCTCTCTCTCAAAAACAAAAAACAAATATCAGCTTCAGCTTTAACTGTGTTTGCCATTCATTTAACAGTTACTGAAAATTTATTAAGTAGAAGACATCAGTTATTCTTTAGTAGAGCTTTCTGAAACATTTCAGCAAAATAACCTGGTTCACAAATAGGTATTATGGATACTTCTTTTTTTTGCATTATGCATACTTTTATGGTAATAATGACCTGTTCCTTCTAACTAGTCCCAAGCTCCAACTCTGACTATAATTCTTAATGAAAATGATTTGATTTACCAAGACCAAAAAGAAAAGGAAAACAAACATAAAAAACTAAGAATGGAAGTAGGCATTAACAAAAATTAAAGGCTTTTTCAAAAATATATAATTTAGAGGATGTTGCACCCTTTTAAAGTCATTCATTTTGTTCATTGATCTTGCATAATCAATTGTTTTCATCACTGCCGGTCAAAGGGAGAATTTTACATGCTCTTCTCGAGTATAAAGTTGTAAAATGTACTGAGTGTGTGTGTGCACGTGTGTGCTGTACAGTAAGGTAGCAGTAGGTATTACTTCAAAAATGCACACTTTGCAAACCATTACACAGCCTATATGTTTTAAGTGAACTGAGTTTCCAGAAACTCACAAAGCATTAAGTTTAACTAAATGATTTGGGGTGATTTGAGTTTAAGTGAAGCTATTTTTATCTAACCCAAAAGTGTGTGACTTGAGCAGCATGTACTTGACGTAAAATATCTGTTTGGGTTATTTGATTCAGTCAAATGAGCAACCGATTCAATAGAAAAGAAATTAAACAAACCCACTTTGTTAGACTACATTAACCTATACCTTAAGACATAGCAGTCTTCAATAGAACTTGTATTTTAGGGATGAGAAATTTATGTATGTATTTTAGGGATGAGAAATCATATGTAACATGAAATGAGAAATTAACAAATAACATGTAATATACAAAATCAGTTATAGAAAAAAACTGGTGTTATTAGCTACAAAAGTAGTAATATGAACTGAGTGTGTAATGTAATAGATCCTGGATGCTAATGTACTTTAATATAATGGTTGGATTCATTCTTTTAACTCCTTTCATTGCCAGCAAGAGTGATTTGGGGTGTCATTCACTCAGACTACTTTTTTGCTCCAATAAAGGGGTGCATTTGAAAACCTGTCTATCCCCTAAGTCTTGTCTTTACTGTGGCTCCAATACAACATCTTCTGTTGACAAAACCAAGGAACCAAAGAGTAGCAGGTAATGAAAGTGCTCTCTACTATAGTTAAGCGAGCGAACACCCTGGAACCTGAGCCAATGAGAATCTGCATTTCAAGAGGCACCTTTGAAGCATGCATGCATTCATTCATTCACTCATTTATGCATTCAACAAATAATTTTTTATCTCTGTATATACCCCAAGCATACAAATAAATCTGAATAGGTCATAGCACCCGTTATGACTGGTTTGCAGTCTAAAGGGGATGAGAGATCTAATTACTACAATGAAGGACTTTAAGTATGTGTGCAAGGGTGCAGAGATGGAGACTGTAGGTAACACCAAGCACAAGGGCTCAGGATGTGGCAGTGTTAAGAGATGAAGGAAGTCAGAACACAACATCCTGAGAGCCAAACGAAAGCATCTGACCACCATTTTGCGGGTAGTGTAGAGCCTAAAGGAAGTTAAGAAGATATCAGAAAAGCTGGCCCCTAGAGTCTGCTGACTGGCTTTCCATGCTGTACTAAAGAAAGAAAAATGGAGAACTCAGATCTGGTGTATGGTTCTCTTCCCCCTAATATTTGCTATGGTAAGGTGTTTGACTGTCTCTGCTTTACCCAGGGTTATAACTTCTGGTTGGGGGTTTTTAGGGAAATTGTTTTGCNAAAAAAAAAAAAAAAAAAAAAAAAAAAAAAAAAAAAGTGGTTCCAGCAACCTGGGGAATAATGATCACATGTAATACATGCAGTATTGTAATATATTTCGACTTGACCTTTTGTTTAAAAACTACAAGTTTGAGGCTTTCTTACTGACCATGCTCACTCCACTGTGAAATACATGGTGATGCTTTCTGCTGGCACATACTTGGGAGTTTAAAATGGCTCATTCAAGGCCTCAGCCAGAAGGCTGCACTACAAAATGCCACAGTCACTAAAGGGACACATTATAATGTAAACACTATTGGTAAGATGAAGGCCAAGGGTTCCTGCCAAAAGAATTAGTAGAGCACAAGAAATGCACACCATGGAATGAACGCCTGAGATCAGTTCAGAGGCACATGTGGGCTAAGGAAGGTGCTGGTTACAATTCTACAAGAATGACTGTGTCCAAAGACACATGAATGAAATCCAACAGAATGAAATATAGAAATGTTCCTGGCCATTTGCTGTGCCTTGCATTGAGGAATCTTGATTATTCTGTTGATGGTGAGACTAAGGAATTATACCACATTAAATGGATCTGGGCAGGATAGTTCATGACAAAAGCATTGGATAGCAGGAATCCTAAAAATGCCTAGAATGCAGGACAAACCCTTCTCTGGCTAAAGTCAGCCATCATTAGATATACTCACAAAGTCGTTGGTCACAAGCTCCTTCTCCAAAGCTCACTTCAGATGACAAAGATCAATGGCTGGGACACTGTAGTGATTCCCATGGGACTCTTAGCTAAAGGAGGATAGATAGATAGATAGATAGATAGATAGATAGATAGATAGATAATAGACAGATGATAGACAGGACAGCTTCACCAGGAACATGAAAGGCCTTTTAAGGTTTTAAGGTTCATACCACTAGAAATAGGTTGTCAAGATTGGCAGGCTTTGAAAAAGCCTGATGTCTGGCTATTGTCTGGAGTTTTCCAGGCATTCTCCAAGGACTGGAAGTTTCCAAGGGGGGAACCAGTGACATTCATTCTAGACCTGGCCACATGACAACTCACTTGCCAGTAGAAGCATACCTTTCAGAGAAATTACTCAAAGTAATTTCAAGCTAGCTGTTCAGGACTGAAGTCTCTGGTAGGAAGTTAGACAATCTAATCTGAAAATACTTTCACCACAAAACACCTAAAAATACTGGATAAGATAAAACAAACTTCTGTTTAAATGTATAGCTAAACTGGCAAGACATGATCATTTCAGTTAATGGAGGGCTTAGGGATTTTAGGAAGTCCTACTTCATCCCTATAGATAAAGTTTGTCACAGAGTTTGTCTGTAAAATGTGAAAGACAAAATCAGAATTTCTGAAGACACCTTAAGCTGATCCCTGTTGCTGATATTGCTTATCCTCAAATGCAAAGTATATACAATCCATCATATTCCCATTCTAAGAACAAAGCAAAGCCTTTCTTCCTTAATAACTCACTGTCAAAACTCTTGGGATCAGTAGTCCACACAAAGATGTGTTGAGCAGGGCAGTAGCCTGAGTCAGGAGATTGGCTTCATACAAAGACATTGAGCAAATAAGCAAATATATCGAGAATAATGGGAGTCAAGTTTCTCACTGTTGAAAAAAGGAGTTACAGATGTGGAAATGAGAGAAGCTAGAATGAACCTTGTAGTGTTGCACTGGAACTGGAAGTATTAATATGTACTGGTGGTTTTCAATATAGTGTGTGTGTGTGTGTGTGTGTGTGTGTGTGGGTGGGTGAGAGAGAGATTATACATTTATTTTCTACTTCTGACAATGGAGAAAGCCTAAAGCAGTGAGAGCCCAATTGCAATGAGCATCCCTCGTGCCAAAATCTTAGTTTCTAAAGCCCATTCACCACTAAAAGCAACCAGGATTCCCTGATTCCAGGGTTGAGTCAGGGAAAGTATAAGATGAACCTGGAACATTTTGTTGGCCTAGAAAGTAAAGAAGCACTCAAAGTAGGATGGATATAAGTAAAAACAAAAACAACAGAAGCTAACTTGAATAGGGCCCCACTACCTGAATCTGGGACAATTCAAGTATCAAAATACATAATGGTAGGAAGAGAATTATAAACCCATTGAATAAAATAGAAAACCATGATTCTATACCAGATAGATGATAGATAGATAGATAGATAGATAGATAGATAGATAGATAGATAGATATAGAGGAGAGACAGCTCAAAATTATAGTAGCATGACAACAAAAAATGTAGATTGAATGATAAAATTCTGATAAAATTTTGGTAACCATCATAGCAATAATTTAAGCAAAAAATTTCAATGTTTGCTAAACCAAGTGAATGAAAGTTTGATGAAGAATGAGATATTTGTATAGTCTCAAATACATTCTTATTAAAAACAACGANAAGGGGAAGCAGGCTCCCCGCTGAGCAGAGAGCCCGATGCGGGCCTCGATCCCAGGACCCTGAGATCATGACCTGAGCCGAAAGCAGAGGCATTAACCCACTGAGCCACTCAGGCACCCGAAAATAAATAAGTTAATGGTAGAAATACCTGACAGATACCCAAATCAAGTCATCAAAGTTAACCTCATTTGGTGGGCTATAGTGCAGACATGCCAAGTCCAAGAACCACACCACATACAGATAGCCCCCAAAATAGCACAGAAATGACAACAATAGACTATAAAAGTAAAGAATCTGTTAGTGGGGTAGACCTCAAATGCTTTGCCAAGAAACACAAGAAGGGCCTGAGGAAGATGCAGGCCAACAATGCCAGAGCCACGAGTGTGCCTGCCAAAGCTATCAGGGTCCTTGTAAAGGCCAAGGAGGTGAAGCCCAAGATCCCAAAAGGGATCAGCCACAAGTTCAGTTAATTTGCCTACACTGTCCACCGCAAGCTCAGGACGCATGCTGGTATCCAGAGCATCGAGGCTCTCAGACTCTGCCGGAGAGAGAGCAAGGCCAAGACCAAGGTGCAAACCAGCCTTGCAGCTCCAGCTCTGGCTCTAGCTCGGGCCCCCTGAAGGTGCCTACCCCCCACAAAGGCCCTGCAGTGGAGGCTTCCATGTGCCGGTGTGAAGAAGGAAGGACTGGTATCTTCCTGGGCCGCTGTCCTCCTGTGCTATTTGTGCAGATGACCAGAGGCAGGAGCTGTCAAAAAATAATTAATATCATTGATAATGGGGCAAATAAAATCGTGTGCCCACCTGATAGGATGCAGTGAGAACGTGAATCACTTTTGTAAAATTCCTATCAAAAAAGCATAACCTGAATCTGAGAAAATGAGGAACACCCAAAATAAGGAACATTTTACAAATTAATTAACCTGTAATCTTCAAATGTCAGTGTTTTGAGAGATAAGGAAAAACTGAGCAACCATTCCAGATTGAAGGAGATTAAAGAAGCTTGACATATCCAAGAAGCATCTACTTGGACCATTTGGCTATAAAGAATGTTATTCAGTCGGTGAAGTCTGAATAGTGTTGGTAGAAGTTGTAATGTTCCAAGGCTGACCTCCTGGTCTTGAGCGTTAGGTTGTGGTTATATAGAACACTGTTCTCGTTTGTAGGCAACATGTGCTACAGTTTTTAGGAGTAGAGGGAAATTGGGCCAGCAACATACTCTAAACTTGTTCAAGAACTAAAAAGTTCTTTGAATTATTCTTGCAACATTTTTGTATTTTTGAAATTATTTAAAATATACAAAAACCCAAGGACTTCAAGCATGTCAGAAGTTTTTACCACAAATGCTGCCATTCATTCATTAAACCTAGAGGCCCCCACTAGGCAGGAGATGGGATACAGTGTATATCCAGTCATCTTTACCCATCTGGTCTCTGCCCCCCTGAAAAAAAGGATTCTGGAAAGCTGGGCCTGGCAGCAAAAATTTACTTTTGAGATCAGTGTCTATTAAAGTCAGAATCCACAGCACAGCGAAAGCAAACCACTCATTCTTCCCATTGAAGCATTTCTCTCATGGTAAATCTGATATTTTGCCTAACCCTTTAGGCACCTCTGTGGTATGGACAGAATGACTATACCCACTTTTAAAGCACGTGCTCTGTAGAATGCCAGAGTTTCAGTGGTTGTATTAGCCAGGCAACCCGTTTATCTGGGGCCATGCTTCACCTACAGAGATCATATCATGAGGCCTAGAGAACAACCGTGGACTCCATGGTGTAATTTGTTTCAGCGCTCTGGAAAATGGTACAAGGTTGCTACCCTGGCAAGCACTTACTGCCATCTTTTCCTCACGGAGACCTTGCCGGGAGCACCACCTACCTAAAATCCAAGTGTCTGGGTGTGTGTAAGTATGTCCTAGGTACTGTAGACCTTCCCTGGGGGAAGCCCCTCAGCCTCCTCTCCACCGGATCCTCCAAGCACCACCCACCTCCAGTCAAGTCTCAGGGTCCCAGCAATGGGACCACCCTGGTCCTCAAAAGGTCACTCTCCCATTTAGGTCGGCTCCAGCCTCCCCTCCCCTCCCCTCAGCCCTGTTCTGGCCCCACTCCAACCACACTGGACTGCTGTCCCCGAAGAGGGCACGTGCTGTCACAGCCACTGTTTGCCTCCACACCCTTCTCTCACTGTCTGGTGTGTCCCCTCCTCCCCTCCCCTGGCAAACTTCCACTCAGCCCTGAGGAAACAGTCTGCCTTAGTCCACTGGGGCTGCTGAAACAAGAAATACCCCACGCGGGGTGACTTACAAACAACAGAAATTTATTTCTCACCGTTCTGGAGGCCGGAGGTCCAAGGTCAGGGCGCCAGCGCCGTCTTGTTCTGGTGAGAGGCCACTTCCGGGTTCACAGCCGGCGCCTTCCGGTGGAGGCCTCAAGCGGTAGCAGGGGTGACGGAGCTCCCTGGGGCCTCTCTTATAAGGGCCCTAGTCCCCTCCGTCAGGCTCTGCCCTCACGGCCTAAGTAATCACCGCTCACAGGCCCCACCTCGTAGTACCATTATCTTGGGGGTCTGAGATTTTCACGTATGAGTTTGGGGGCACATTCAGACCACAGCACAGGCCAAATGTTACCTCCTGGGTGAGGTTTTCTCACCTCTCAGAGGTAGACTCAGCCAGTCCCACATGCGTGCATGGCACTGAGCACTCTGTGCTCCCTTCTACTTCATGGCCTTCAGTTTGTCAATCATCTGCAGCCGCCTGGAAACTGCCAGAGGCAGGGACCACATTTTTCGACTCTCTGGGACCCCAACTCCCTTACACTGTGTGGGCACTTGATTGTTTAATAAGCCTCCACTAGTAGTAATAATAAAAATGTCAACAAGCCTCTATTTACTGACTGGATGCTCTCCCAGGTTATTTCCTAAATGAACCAATCAAAGCTAAAAATGCATAGATGACCCAAGGAGGGATGTGGGTGGGGGGATTCTGGGAGACTGCCTCCCTCTCCGGTAACTGTGAGATAATTGTCATCTTGGACGGAGTCCTGGGGAGAGGAAGTCCAGGGGTGGGAGAGGCCCCCACCGGTAAACTTTGGCCAGCCAGAGGCCACTGTGGGAGACTCCCCGGG
>LNAC01000025.1:4818589-4850146 GCA_002007465.1 Ailurus styani
CGGGGGGGGCGGGGGGGGCCCTCAGGAGGGCGGGGCAAGGAGAGCGGGCCCTGGGGCCAGGCAGGAGAGGGGACCCAGGGCTCAGGGAGGACTGGCCGCCTTGTTGTCTATTTCCCTCTAAAACCGGGAAACATCTTTGCCTGTTGGCTCTGGTCCTTGAAAGAGCAGATGAAGAGCTGGAGTTTGCAAGAGGCCCCAATGGCCATGCAAAAACTTCTTGGGTTCACATGCAAATCCATCTGAGGAAAACACAAAGCCTGGCCAACTGGCCTTAAGATCGTTTGCCCTGCCCTGTTAAAGAGAAGGGGAGGAGAGGGAAAGTGAGGATTAAAAACTGCCAGAGACTTTGGAATATAAATCACTGCTGTTTAGATTCTGCCCATTTCCATCAGCACTCTCAGCGGCTCTCGCAGAGGTCCAGCCTGGCTGGGGCAGGGCATGGCCCATACCTTCCTTTATCTCTGGGATTAACTCTCAAAGCGAAATATTTGGGAAAGGTGAACTCCACCCTCTGCCAAACTAGCCTTAGTGGCTGCCTCCAGCGCAGCTCTTGGTGTGTCGCCGAGGGTCAGGGCCGGGGGTGGAGTGGGCCCTGAAGATACCCAGCGTTAGGAAACCTGCAGCTAGCCGCTCCCCATCCTGAATCTGGTTAGGAAGTGTCCGCTAAAATGTGGCTAAAGCAGAACCTGCCCTGGGTGACATTGCAATGTCATGAGAAGCTTTTGAATAACTTTTCTCCACCCGTCAGTTAGGCTTGAGTACCCTGAACCCTTTCCCCTGTTTATGCCCAGGAGTGGGGACGGTCGTGGATCTGGGTCAAGAACCCCTGGGCATGAGGTCTTTCTCCTGCCAATCAAGCCGTCCGCTTCTCCCAACCATTCTAGCGTGAGTAGCCAAGCCACACGCGGGGACACTAATAGAGAGAAGGGAGTGCCTGCCTCAACAGGGATGTGTTTTGGGATCTGTTTTGGGATGTGTTGGCCCAAGGCTCAGAGGTAAATAGGAGACACGCCACTCCTTAACTTCAGCTGTCGTTGATAATGATAATGATAATAATAATAATAATATCGACAAGTATTCTATTTGTGGACCGCCTATGCTGCACCCAGCCCTGAACTAAACACTTCATATACCACCTTATTTCATCTTCACACCAAGCCTAAGCCACTGGTACTACTATCCCCATTTCTCAGACCTGCCTAGTCTCCCAACTACTGATGGGCAGAGTCCAGCTTCCCGGCTCCTAACTGCTCCAACCCTTCGACTTCGCCAGGGTACCTGGCCGACTGAGCGCGGTCCTGTTACAGGGGGCGGCTGCCATTCACCATGGAATCCACCGGGTCCACCATACAATGTGGATCTGGGGTATATTTACTCCCCTCCCCATCCAATCCCGCCACCAAGACCTGTCTCCAACCCCGTGCCCCAGGAAGCCTCCTTCAGGCTCTCCCAGGGTTGATCTCCATTGACCACCCCTCCCCCGTGGTCTCTGGCGCCCCAATGGTTGAAGTGTGAGCCGTGGGCCGGCAGCCTGTACCCCAACCAGGAGAAATGCAGAATCTCCAATCTTAACCCAGATCTACCTTGAAAGAAGGCCAGGGGTGACTCCCAGGCTCTTTGCAGTTTAGGTTTTCCCCACTTATCAATGTTCCTGGGTGGTTCTGGAGCTCTTTGCTGGTGGCCCCTTCATCCTTTTGGAGAAATTAGAATGGAACGTTGGTTTGCCCCAATCACTGCAGACTGTCTGAACCGCATCCTAGGAATAGAACTAGTACCGGGGGTCCTTGCCTCCAGAACGATCGCTTCCTAAGCTCTGCTGAACGGCAGCCTGACACCAGTGTCATCCCAAGGACTCCAGGGACCTCTCACACACCGCCTCCCCCTGGCCTCTGCTGGGGTCCTGGAGGCACAGACACAGCACAGCTTTACAGGGGGGCTTACGGGGCCCTGCCAAGGGCTTCACGGAAGAATCGACACTTTGATTTTTTTAATGCTAAAAGAACATTCTCCCCTCGGGCTCTGACCCCACATCTCAGGTGTCCCAAGTGCCCCAATCTTGGGCACATTCTTGGTGGCCTAGCAGCACTGAGTCAAAGAAGGAGCCACCTCCTGCGGGCTCTGGAATTTCAGAGGCCTGTTTATAAAAGAGTTTACAAGAATCCTGTGGTCTCCGCCCGGTTACAGCCACGGCCCCTGACTCATTGTGCTTCTCCAGAGCTGTCACTACCTCTTAAACAGCTCTCGATTTTTAAAATCACCTATTTAACATGTCCCAGCCCTTTGAGAAAAGCTATATATTTACTCTTTTTGGCTTCCTGTGGGAAGGGTGGGGCCCACCACTGACTGTTCCTCGGCAGTTGGTATGATTCACTCTGGGAGTGAGGGCCTTCCAGCAGGGAGGGAAGTGATTTGTGTGGTCTTTGGAATGCAGGTAGGGCTGTACCTTCTGAAGTGTTTGCTGATGAAGGAGAGATGTGGAAGGTAAACCTCTTATATAAAAGCAGTGCAGTGTGTGCGTGTGTGCGCACGTGCGTGTGTGTGTGTGTGTGTGCGCGTGTGCGTGTGTGACTGCCACCACCCCCCAACCGCTGGAGAAGAAAGCAGCCCATACATATTCTGACCATCTTTGGCAGGGCCAGAGCACCAGAATGTTCTCTCTGTGTCATGAGAGTCAATGCCTCTCCTTGGGTACAACCCCAGGCTTGCCCTTGTGGGAAATGAAACTCCTCTTCGAAGATACATTTGGAGTCAGAGGGCCTTGCCTGACTCCCCACGAAGGCCAGTCCTAGGTGTTCAGGGTGCAGGTCTGGAGGGGGAAGCCTCCAGGCAAGCCCAAGGGAGGCTGGGCTCAGCTGCAGCATAGATAGGCCCAGGCCTAGGCCAAGGACAAGGGAGCTGCTCTGGGGGTGAGCCACACCTGTGTTCACTCACATTGGCAAGATGTCTTGGTGTCAGCCGGCCATCAGCCCCAGACCAGGCCGGAACAAGGCCAAGGAGAGGACGGTGTAGGAGGCAGCAGTTAGCTGGGAAGTCTACACCTGGCGTGGTCACAATTTGAGTGTTAGGACTTGCTATTCCCCTTCTCCGTTTCGGAGGTGGTCCCGTAGAAGGGTCTGGAAAGTGGAGCCTGGAGCTAGCCTGTCTGGTTCCAAACTGAGCTCTGCCACATGTGGGATGCGGAGTCCTCAGGCAAGCTACTTAACCTCTCTGTGCCTCAGTTCCCTCCTCTAGAAAAAGGACTGTAGCAGCATCCACTTCACAGGATCGTTGTGAGGATGAAGGGGTTAATACATGTAAAGAGCTTCGAGCAGTGACCAGCACACTGTAAGCACTCGATGAGTATTAACCATTATTCTTTTTTTTTTTTAAGATTTTATTTATTTATTTCACAGAGGGAGAGAGATCACAAGCAGGCTGAGAGGCAGGCAGAGACAGAGAAGGAAGCAGGCTCCCCATCGAGCAGGGAACCTGATGCGGGCGGGCCTCGATCCCAGGACCCTGAGATCATGACCTGAGCCGAAGGCAGAGGCTTTAACCCACCGAGCCACCCAGGCGCCCTAACCATTATTCTTTGGGAACAAAAATCTGTCCCAGAGGGTGGCAGGGATGGGGTAGGGGAAACATTTTAATCTTCTCAACCCAAGAGACCAAGTTCATCCAAAGATTTTTCTACACGATCACAAAGAAAAGAATGACCAGGACATGTCATTTCCTATCAGTGGGGAAACATTTTCAGATGACGCTGCGGTGTGGTAGCAAAGCCCTTTACTCTGCTCCAATTAAATTATTGTAGGAAAAACATTAAATCTGTGGGCTGGTCCTCCAGCCGACATACTTTCCATTTTTCAAAGTAACCTGATAGTCTCCTAAGGGTAAAAGCATATCAACAGTCTGAATCTATAGCCAGGAGTTTCTGATTGCTATTTCTATGTTAAACATATATGATTTTTACCTACGGAGGAAGGACAGGTCTCTAAATTAAGTGTATTTAAATTTTTGTCTCTTTTTATAATATCTGTAAAGCCAATCCTCACTTCATTTTCAGAGCCTGCCTTCAATCTTTTAGAATCCATGTAATTGGAAAACACCACACTATATTAATCTTTGTGCATCCATTCATTCTCCTAGTCCACGAGCATTTATTAAGCATCTACTACATGCCAGGTTCTATGTTAGATGCTCTGAAGGCTATAAGGATGCAAGAAATCTAGGGCCCTCATCTTGGGAAGACTGTAGCCAATACACAACTGGGTAAAATCAATAAAAGAAGAAGAAATATAGACAATGCCATAACACGTTCACATCAGGATTAGCTAATAGTTTGAAATCATCGCATCCAATCCAATCGCATTTCCAAATGTAAGCATGTTCTCTGGAGAGAAGCTCACAGGCACATTCACTCCTCAGCCGGGGGAGTTTAGAGGCTTGGAGAGAATGGCAGTCACGAAAACCACAGCCAGACAAACCAAACCTGGGTCCTCAGCTGAGAAAAGGAATGAACCATGTCTCCTTTAAGCAAAAGATTTCTCAGGAGGCAATGGAAAGCAAATCAAAGAATTCAAAAATAGATGAGCATTCCCTTTCATAAACACTGTTTACTATTGTATGACAAATTAGTGCAAACTCCACGTGTACTTCTTGTACCAAGAAAATGCACCGCTTTCACAAACCAAAAAAAACTCTCAGGTTCTTCAGAGAAAAGGAATTGTTGTCACAGAGAACCTGTTGCCTAGCAACAAAACAACAACTCCTCACACCTTTCTTCCAGCCATGGACACACACAGCCTCACCCTCCTGCCTGCTCATTCCTCCTGACTAACAAGTACAGGGCTCTTTTTGATAGGATCTGGGGTTGAGAGAACTGGGTTTTAAGGCTCTGGTTTAAAAGCACCCATCGGTATGGAAGTTTTGAAAATTGCTAAGAATTTAATCATAGAGTCAGAGCCTTTGCAAAAACCACGATACAATAAAACAAGAGGGCCATTCAGCTGGGTTCCTTTTCTTTTCTTTCTTTTCCTTTCCTTTTCTTTTTTCTTTTCTGTGTTTTGTTTTCTATACTGACAGTTTCTCAGGAGTGTTTTTCTTTTGCCCCTTAGCCAGGGGCCCTGGGGTGCGTTTTCATGCTTAGTATGAAAATGGAGGCATGCAACACAGCACTTCTCTTGAGCCCCTAAATCCATTGGTGAAAACCCATGTCCATTGCAATGCCAGCTTCATTTCCTTGCCAAATGCTAAGTCAAATGAGCAACTCTCCTCTTTTCAAATGTCGTGTATAACAGAACCATTGGACACGATGTTTGGGAGCGAGTTGCTAACCAACATTCTATAGAACAGAGTGTATTCAGTGATGTGACTCACAGATAAATTACTTCACCCTCATGGACCTCAAACTGGGTGTGCCATTTGCTGTAGATTGACTCAGGGCTTAACCCTTCCAAGTATGGAGAAATTCCACTTGCCTTCTTTCCCCGCCTCCCCGATGTCTCAGACGCCTCTGAGTGGTGGCAGACACTGTTGGGTAGGGATGATGGGTTCACAAGAGCTACCTCATCTCAGAGCATCATGACTTGTTTCTCAATAGATGTGCCCGCTGTCAGCAGGGGCACTGATTATGGGAAACACAAATTCCAGCCATTGGGCAATTAGATGCAAAAGCAGGAGTAACTCATCTCTAGCGACGTAGGCAGTTTTACGTTCAAGAAAAGTTCAATATTTTTCACCTTGTCGTCCCACCCCACTTGTGACCCTTTCTGAAAGACATTCAACATGTATTTTTTTCTCATCAGCATCCAAGGTCTTTGACTTCTAATGCCCGCTGAAGGCCTGAATAGGAGGGAGAGGTCTGCGGTCTTTACTCTGTTTCTGCTCTACCTAACTGTTAATGTTCTCTAGTGTAGATACACAGTGACACCACTGTGGCATCCATATGAATGCATGCAGCCTCAGTCATTAAGGACATATTCCCCCAAGTGTTTGTGATTTAATGACTTGTCATTTTCTTCCAATCTTCTTTCCTGGGCTTAAGATCAGTGATACTAGGAGTCCAACAGCTTGTGATAATAGCAAAGACAATATAGTCAATCGAGGCTCTGAAATGTTGGATGAACCTACATGGACACATCATCATCATCCAAAGTCCATAATTTATATTAGGGTTCACTCTTGGTAGTGTACATTTTATGGGTTTGGACAAATGTATAATGATACATATCTACTATTACAGAATCATAAAGAGAAGGCCAGGGCCCCAAAAATCCTCTATGCACTACTCATTCATCCCTCCTTCCCTCCAACCCCAGGGAACCATTAATCCTTTGTACTACCTCCATAGTTTTGCCTTTTCCAGAATACCACAGAGTTGGAATCACACAGTATGTAGCCCTTTCAGAAGATCTGCTTTCCCTTAGGGATACACTTTAACATCTCTTCCACATCTTTTCATGGTTTGATGGCCCATTTCTTTTTAGTGCTGAATAATATTCCATTGTCTCATTGTACCACACTGTATCCATTTACCTACTGAAGGACATCTTGGTTGCTTCCAAATTTTGGCAATTCTGAATAAAGCCACTATCAATCTATCTATCTGCTTAGGTTGGGTTTTTTCAGGGAAATGACATAAGCTTGGAAGAGCCCAGGAAAAGGAAATCTTTCTGCTCTGCTCTACCCACTCTGAAGTCTGCTTTCCAGAGCCTGACCCATGAAGGAGCCGGCAGTATCAAACAGAATGACCAAAACCTATCTTGGTAACTGGAGTCCTCTGACACCAGCCAGCTACCCAAACCCACAGCCCCATGTGTTATCACTTGAATTACAGTTCCCCAAATGTGACCTTTTTTGGAGATACGGTCCTTACAGAGTTGATCAAGTTGAAAATGAGGTGTTTAGGGTGGGCTCTAATTCAATACAACTGTGTTGTAAAAGGGGGACCCAAAGACACACACACATGTGTATAAAGACACATTTACAGGCCTTAGGGGGCCAAGAACAGGTCTTTCCTTCAGCTCTCTGAGGAAACCAATCCCACCGACACCTTGAGCTAGGACTTCTAGCCGTCAGAATTGTGGGGAAATAAATGTTGTTTTAGCAGGTCCTTTGTGATGGCAGCCCCAGCATCCCAACATACCAACCTTCCCTCATGTGCCTGGCAGCTCTCTCATCAGTTTCTATGGGGTGCCAGGCCCTAAGATACAATGATGAATAATGTACATTTCCTACCCTTAAGAAGTTTGTAGACTTTAGAGGGGGAGCAATTACATATAAAGATCATTTGGGTTGAGGCACAGTCCATAGAGTGTTTGACTCTTGATCTCAGGGTCATGAGGGGTTTGAGTTTGAGCCCCATTGTGGGGATAGAGTTTACTTAAAAAAAAAAAAACTTAAATCATTTGGGCTCAATGTGGCTGGTGTTCCATTTTCTTGTTGGTGAGGAAATAGGTTTTCAGTTTTTGTTTCAATTTGGTGTCAAAACCTTGACTTTTGCTAAGGAGGAGTCATTCTCTATGGGGTGGTGGGAACATTAGGTCTCCCTCGGTATCTTGCTTGCTGCCCTACGCCGCCTCCAATCTAGCCACACACGAGTCCTTCCCCCACATAGGATCAGAGTCTTTAGGAAAGCAAATCAGGTCTTGCCACAGCTCAAACCTCCCTACTCCTCTCTGACTTAAAGCATCTCAGTGATTTCTCATTTTCCAATCATAAGTGTATCTCCCTAGAATGACACATGCCCACGTGCTGGCATGGTCTCCTGGTTCAGCCATGCTGACCTTACTCCTCTAGAAGAACTGGGGCTTGCTGCTCCTTCTGCCTGAATCCCCCCCTTCACTCCTCTCTTGACCTGGTTAATCTACCTCCCTCCAGATCTTGTTTATTCATTTCTCCTTGCGTTCCTTGAACACCCAACTTAAGACAAATCTCCCACGGTCCTCGCTAGCACCATGTACATCTACCTTCTTATCATAGTTGAGATTTTTTATTTATTTGTGCAATTCTAAGCTCTGGAGCCCTATCTATATCCATTCGCCATAATATCCTTGGTGCTTGGACACATAGTTGGGGCTCAATAAATATTGTTTGAATGAATCAATGAATAAATGAGTGAGTGGGTCAGTACTGACCCCTAGAATTTCCAATTTGGGAAGCAAACTACAGTATTTGAAAAATAGTTGAGTATTAGTATAAATTTGAGCGTTATTGTAAAAATAAGTTTTTTGCAAAGTTGTTTATTGTTAAGAAGCTCCTTATCTCCGAAAATCAATTTCCTCCTATTACACTTTGAATATATTTCCTGAGTATTTACTTACTATTCCATTCACTACAAAATCTCTCATACATGTCATAGAATTTTTAAGGAATTCTAATCTCCTCTTTTTTAAACAGTCAGATACCGGTTGACTGGTGACAAGTTAATCGATTTCATTGCCAGACTTAAGAATTTTCCAGGCCTTCTGAATAAATTTAAATTAATTGAATACTGAATGAGTTTGAAGGACTGTCAGGCAAAGGTGCATATGCTTCAGAACACTGATCTACCAAATGTTCATTGGCTTATGCAGGTGTCAAAAGCATCATGATGAGCCCAGCAACCCAGCCCCCTCCCCACACCCCACCCCTGTCCTGGAGGAGTTGGTGATCTACTGTGGGCATGTGGATCCTAACAAATATTATACCACAGCAAGATAAGTGCACCAGAGGAGTGTTCAAAATGCCATCAACCTCACGCAGCAAATAGAAAATGTAACACTCAGCACAATCACCCCAACTCTCCACATTTTATTTCTTTATTTATAAAAAATTTACTTCTTTTGAGAGAGAGAGAGAGAGAGAGTGCATGTGCACAGGGGTGGGTGGGGAGGTGGGGCAGAGAGGGGAGGGGCAGAGGGAGAGAATCTTTAAGCAGACTCCCCACTGAGTGCGGAGCCCAAGACAGGTCTTAGTCCCAGGACCCTGAAATCATGACCTAGCCAAAATCAAGAGTCTGATACTTCACGGACTGAGCCACCCAGGTGCCCTGTACTTTCTGCATTATGACAAGAATCACGATTGGAGAAGGAAACACGCTGAATAAAACAAGGCTTAACTATTAACTACAGTTTTTCTATAAGCAGAATGAATAGTTTGACATTCATCCTTCCTCACCTTTTAGAAAAAGTAAGCTAACATGCTTCCTTACTTTGTCAGCTTTGTTGAGTATGACCCTTCCTTTCTTGTCATGTCTTTGTATTCCCCCCTACACACTATCCACCTCCCTCCCTCACCAGTGTTTTTCTCCCAGGGTGTAATTATGTTTTTACTTTGTAGTTGGCCTTTTGGCACTGAGTTCCCTAAGGAGAGGAACTCCTATTCCCTAGATCACCTGACTTTTCAGTATATTCTCCTTGACTCCTGGCTCTCTTAAAGTACAAATAAACCAATTCTCTATATAAATATTTAAGAACTCAGAGTGGATGGGGAAGTCAGAATCCTGAAATACAGGTTCAATTTTTCAATTAGTTTGGAGTATATATGATGCAGCTATCTATTTTTTTAAAAAGGNGCGCCCGCTATCTATTTTTTTAAAAAGGTTTTTTTTTTTAAAGATTTTATATATTTATTTGAGAGAGAGAGAAAGATCACAAGCAGGGAAGAGGGGTAGAGGGAGAAGCAGACTCCCCGCTGAGCAGGTAGCCTGATGTAGGANCCATTCACTACAAAATCTCTCATACATGTCATAGAATTTTTAAGGAATTCTAATCTCCTCTTTTTTAAACAGTCAGATACCGGTTGACTGGTGACAAGTTAATCGATTTCATTGCCAGACTTAAGAATTTTCCAGGCCTTCTGAATAAATTTAAATTAATTGAATACTGAATGAGTTTGAAGGACTGTCAGGCAAAGGTGCATATGCTTCAGAACACTGATCTACCAAATGTTCATTGGCTTATGCAGGTGTCAAAAGCATCATGATGAGCCCAGCAACCCAGCCCCCTCCCCACACCCCACCCCTGTCCTGGAGGAGTTGGTGATCTACTGTGGGCATGTGGATCCTAACAAATATTATACCACAGCAAGATAAGTGCACCAGAGGAGTGTTCAAAATGCCATCAACCTCACGCAGCAAATAGAAAATGTAACACTCAGCACAATCACCCCAACTCTCCACATTTTATTTCTTTATTTATAAAAAATTTACTTCTTTTGAGAGAGAGAGAGAGAGAGAGTGCATGTGCACAGGGGTGGGTGGGGAGGTGGGGCAGAGAGGGGAGGGGCAGAGGGAGAGAATCTTTAAGCAGACTCCCCACTGAGTGCGGAGCCCAAGACAGGTCTTAGTCCCAGGACCCTGAAATCATGACCTAGCCAAAATCAAGAGTCTGATACTTCACGGACTGAGCCACCCAGGTGCCCTGTACTTTCTGCATTATGACAAGAATCACGATTGGAGAAGGAAACACGCTGAATAAAACAAGGCTTAACTATTAACTACAGTTTTTCTATAAGCAGAATGAATAGTTTGACATTCATCCTTCCTCACCTTTTAGAAAAAGTAAGCTAACATGCTTCCTTACTTTGTCAGCTTTGTTGAGTATGACCCTTCCTTTCTTGTCATGTCTTTGTATTCCCCCCTACACACTATCCACCTCCCTCCCTCACCAGTGTTTTTCTCCCAGGGTGTAATTATGTTTTTACTTTGTAGTTGGCCTTTTGGCACTGAGTTCCCTAAGGAGAGGAACTCCTATTCCCTAGATCACCTGACTTTTCAGTATATTCTCCTTGACTCCTGGCTCTCTTAAAGTACAAATAAACCAATTCTCTATATAAATATTTAAGAACTCAGAGTGGATGGGGAAGTCAGAATCCTGAAATACAGGTTCAATTTTTCAATTAGTTTGGAGTATATATGATGCAGCTATCTATTTTTTTTTTTATTTCTTTATTTGAGACACAGAGAGAGAGAGATCACAAGTAGGCAGAGAGGCAGAGAGAGAGGAGGAAGCAGGCTCCCTGCCGAGCAGAGAGCCCGATATGGGCCTCGATCCCAGGACCCTGAGATCATGACCTGAGCCGAAAGCAGAGGCTTTAACCCACTGAGCCACCCAGGCGCCCGCTATCTATTTTTTTAAAAAGGTTTTTTTTTTTAAAGATTTTATATATTTATTTGAGAGAGAGAGAAAGATCACAAGCAGGGAAGAGGGGTAGAGGGAGAAGCAGACTCCCCGCTGAGCAGGTAGCCTGATGTAGGACTCAGTCCCAGGACTCTGGGATCATGACCTGAGCTGAAGGCAGACACTTAACCGACTGAGCCACCCAGGCGCCCTGACACAGCTATCTAAACAACATGGAAATTGGGATAGAAACTGAAACTGTTAAATCCATACAAAGCAAACTTTCTTTTAGCTGTAAACATAATTTATTACTAACTGCTTCTCTTCTGGCCCCATTGGGGAAAATGGTTCAGGTTTATCCAAATGTTTTTCCCTGATATATTTTTTAACCTGTCAGGTCCAATTAAGTTCTGAGAATATAACAAGTAACAAGTAAAACTATTGTATGGTATCTGCATTCATAATTTATAGAAAGTAGAGTTTCCTATTATGTAATTGGTTAACTAGAGATGTCCCTTCCTAAAAGGAGAGGCGGCTATGTGGGTGGCCTGCTGGTGGACAGTAGCCTCTTTTGCTCTCTGGGTCACTGTTTCCTTTGACCCCAGCTATGACTCCTTAGCCAATCATACAGAGAGAGTGATATGATAAGCCAAATAGTCACTCATTCATTCATTCAAGTAATATTTATTGACTAACCCCCTGGTGCCAGGCACTGCTCTAGGCCCTGGGGAAAGAGCAGACAACGCGGCAGGCAGAGTGCCTGGCTTCATGGAGTTTACATTCTAGCTAGTGAAACAGACCATAAATATGTAAACAAGTAACTATATACTCTAATATCTGGTAGCATTAGATGATACGAAGAAATTAAAGTGGATGAAGGGGTCAGAGCTGATGAGAGCTGATATAAGGGACCCATAAGTGACATATCACAGTTTCGAATCTAAAAAGAGGGTTGCAGAAATGCTCTGTATGTCCCGATGTTTCAGTGGCTGTATGATAATCCAAATTCATATCCAGGTGAAGATCAGTTGCAATGATCTGCAATTAGCTGAATTTTAAGGCCTACTACCACTATTAAAATTTTAAAGCCTACTACTACTAAAGCCGAATTTTAAAGTACTACTCTGAGTTCTTGGTTGTGAGTGACAGAAAATCCAACCCAAATAGGTGTAGGAAAGAAAAGGGAATCTCCTACTTTGAAACCTAACTGAAAACTTCAGGGGAGTTGGCCAAGCTGGACCTAGGAGTTCAAATAATATCATCTGGAACCCAACTTCTCGTCTCTTGGTTATGCTTTCTTCCATTTTTTTCTTCATTTTCAGATGAGCCAAGCAGATAATCTGATAGCTGGAAGTGCATCTCTAAGTGTCCCAAGAGTTAAAACAAAACAAAACCCAGAATTCAGTCCTACTGGAGGAATTGAAGACCCCTTCTGAAACCAATCACTGTGGACAGGGGGATTCCATCTCCTCATTGGCCATTCTGAGACACGTGCTCAAACTCAGAGTGGGGGGCTAGGGGCCCTGAGTGGTGTTGAGGCAGCTCACCAAACCACATGGACCAAGGATGGGGAGTGAACAAGTCTCCAAGTCAAGCACTGGTTCTGTTACTGGAAGAAGGAGGAAAGGATGTTGGGGAGCCAAAATCAGGAAATGTCCATGATCACATACAGAAACTCCACTTTTTTATATCCCCCCCCACACACACCAATTTTGCTATTGATGTCACAAAGAATATATTTTTATATTTTGAACCCATTAACGTGGTTGTATAGTTTATAGTTCAGGCTTTTTGCTTTAAATCCTACACCAGAGTTAAGAGTGATTTATGCACTGCTGTTACAATGTTACGGGATTCTCTATTGGTCTATGTATTTACTTTAGTCAGAGAACTTTATATTTTCTTATTTTCGTATGCCTTTGTGTTGCTGTACAAGTCATTTGTTTTATTTTTTAAATTTAAACCCAGTTAGCCAACATATAGTACATCATTAGTTTCAGATGAAGAGTTCAGTAATTCATCAGCTGCATATAATACCCAGAGATCATCACGTCACATGCCCTCCTTAATAGTCATTCATTTTAAGAGGAAAGTATATATATATATATTGACAGAGTCCTGCCTTGCAAGTTGTTTTTTGTTCTTTCTTATGGGTTTTTTTAAAGTAAACTCATGTCCAACATGGAGCCCAACGTGGGGCTCAAACTCATGACTCTGAGATCAAGACCTGAGCTGAGATCAAGAGTTGGACACTTTACCGACTGAGACACCCAGGTACCCCATAGCTTTTTTTTTTTTAATAATTATGATATTGTCCTTTAAGCTTGAATCATTTTCAAGGTGCTTTCAGTCTCTTAGATTTTTCCAGGACTTAAGGTTGCCCACACCTAGTCTCTGAACTTAGCAGAAGTAAATCTCAATCTTCATGTCTTAGAAAAGCCTAACAGCTGAGGGTCTCAAATAGTGTTCTGCTCAGCGCATTTCTCTCGTTGTTTGCACGGATTGGAACCCATCAAAATAGAACATCCTCCAAGATCCATTCATGGTTAGCACTGGGTGGGACCATGCCTGGTGGGGTCTTCTGCAGTGGCATGTCCTGTTTTGGAAAGTGGAGGTCCTGAAACCCTGGAGGTTTTCTGCACAGAAGCTTTACGACATCACTTCCTCAAAAGATACCTGCTGGACAGTCCCTCTTTGACGCACCTAGAGGAACTCAAAAGGGAAACCCAACTTCCTCAAAGTCTAAAGCAGTTATGTTAGTCAAACAATTAGGGATTTAAACAACTTGAGCATTTTTTAGTTTATTGCAGACCGCAGAGTTAAAAATAACAAACATAGAGGCTTGATGCTAAAAATATCTTATGGTTTTCTGAAAGAAGTTGCCATGTTCTCTGTATCACTGTAGTGTGTATGGGCACATGTCAACAGCAGTATCCCTTTGCTGGATACCATCCAAGCACAGTTGAACTTTTAGGTACTTTTTACTGCAAATTAAATGCTCTCTGATAGCTTCTGCATTTGTCATATGGTTTATTGGTGACACTATTGGTCAGCTTTCACTAATAATTATCTAGGCTTCTCTGCTTAGAATCCAGCCTTTTTATAACATTCTGTTAGGACTGCAGAGTTCACAGAATTCCTAGGTGGCTCAGATGTTTGGGCGTCTGCCTTCAGCTCAGGTCATGATCTCTGGGTCCTGGGATTGAGTTCCACACAGGGCCCCTGGCTGGCTCAGCAGGGAGCCTGCTTCTCCATCTCCCTCTGCCTCTCCCCCTGCTTGTGTGCTCTGTCTCTCTGCCTCTCAAATGAATACATAGAAAATCCTTTTTAAAAATGCAGAGTTGATGACGCAAGACAATCACTTCCTGCATATTTCAGAGTTGCCTTATTTGGGAAAATGCAAATACGATCAATAAATCCAGAACCGGAATGGAAACTGAATGTGGCAATCAACATACAAACTGGGATCCAGGCCATACTTTTTAGAGCTTGCCTTTCTACCCCTGGCTCACCTGCTTCCTACAGTTTTCTCCCTTCTCTTTATCTGGCCCTGATCCCTCTCACTTGAGAAAGAAAGACATCAGGTACCCCTCTTATCGCTCCAAAGAATGTGATCTCTTTATTCTTCGACCTCACCACGCTTTGTAACTCTCACAGGAGTTCCCCAGATCTGTGCGGTGTTCTGGTTGTCTATGCACATCTTATCCTTGCCCTCACTGGCTAGGCTGAGGGATGTAAATTCTATCACAAAACCCCCCACGTTTGCAGTGTGTCTCAGTGTTGTGCCGCACGCGTGATTGCCTCGTGCCACGATGTCTGACTCTTACATGTGTGGTTCCTCGATGAAATTCCATCAAGACCTTCTTTCTTAAAAATGTGCATCCCACTTGGGTATATCTCCTTGAAGCAATTTTTCGATAAATTTCAAGGATTTGGTGATTTGTTTCTACAGTGGAAGTGTTTGTTTTGTTTCGAATCTAGAAAGGCCATATGCCAGGTCAGCATTTTTTCTTCAAAAAAAGAAATCCCTTGAAACAGGAGCATACCATTTCAGGTGTTAATGAAATAGAGAGAGAATAAGGAATGCCAAGTTTCATCCTATGGCAGGTGGACACTGAGCCTTAGACATATTTTCTTCTTTCTAATAGTAATTAATAGATTTTTCACTTTTTGTTGTAAAAATGATAATCAAAACAAAGCAAAGTTGTGACAGTACTCTAAATTTTGATGTGCTCTAGAGATGTGTCTTCAAGGGTTGGCAATGACAGGACATAAATATTAACAGCTGGTATTTGAATCATGTTCTTATTCGATAGGGTAGAGTTTATCAGTTCTACCTGAAACAAGGGAAAACTGCCGTCATCAAGGTCACCGCAGCTACTCCAAGGTGGAAGTTTTTTTTTTTTTAAGATTTTATTGATTTATTTGACACAGAGAGAGAGATCACACGTAGGCAGAGAGGCAGGCAGAGGGAGAGGGGGAAGCAGGCTCCCCTCTGAGCAGAGAGCCCAATGAGGGACTCGATCCCAGGACCCTGAGATCATGATCTGAGCTGAAGGCAGAGTCTTTAAGCCACTGAGCCACCCAGGCGTCCCTCCAAGATGAAGTTCTATTTCAGACCCAAGTCTCTGATTCCATCTCCTGCGCGGTGCCCACGACCCACCCTCGTTCAGGAGAAGAATCTGGTTCTTCACAAAAATCAGGAAGGACCCAAGAACCGGAGATCAAGCTCTGGTTGCTGTCTTTCCTTCCAGCCTGACTATCCTCTCTCAGGAAGATGCCTGGGGGGCGCCTGGGGGGCTCAGTGGGTTAAAGCCTCTGCCTGCGGCTCAGGTCATGATCTCAGGGTCCTGGGATCAAGGCCCACTTCGGGCTCTCTGCTCAGTGGGGAGCCTGCTTCCTCCCCTCTCTCTGCCTGCCTCTCTGCCTACTTGTGATTTCTCTCTGTGTGTCAAATAAATAAATAAAATCTTTAAAAAAAAAAAAGAAAAAGAAAGATGCTTGGGCCCTCTGGATCCTGTCTTCAAGACCACCATCTCCCAGGGCACACGTGCACCCCTACCCCCCCAACCCCCCAAGTCTAGAGAACAAAGAACAGAGTGCGGAGTCCCTGCCTGCTTCACCTTCACATTCCCAGAGAAGCAGCCTGGATTCCGGGCTGTGAGGACGGGAGCCAGAATCTCCTCCCATCCAAGCAGGGATGGGAAGCCGCCATTCATCCCCCCAGTGAGTCCCAGGATGCCAGGGGACGGCATGGCCTCCCTCTGGAACAGCTCATCAGTTCAGGTATTTTGCAGGCCTGCCGATTTAGTAAATATTTATTAGAGGAAGTGACTAACATTTATTTATTGAGTATCTACTCTGCTCGACACACAGTACGACAACTAATCATTACAATTTCCTGGGCAACACTGGGCGCGTGAACTGACTCTAATAAATATCACAATAGTTCTAGGCGGTTGTGTTTATTTTACAGAAGAGAAAAGACGCGTGGCTTAAGGACCTTGCTCAAATTTCATAAGGGGGTGAGTGACAAACCCAGGTCTGTTTCACTGCAGAACCACCCAGCTGTAGGCAAGGAGCTGGGGACGTTATGAAGGATGGTTACCTGTATATAGCTAAGTCTCAGACCAGGTGTGATGTCCCTCCAAAAGATATGTTGAAGTCCTGATCCCCAGAACCTCAGAATATGAGCTTATTTGGAAGTGGGGTAATTAGAGATGTAATTAGTCAAGGAAAGATGAGGTCAGAGTGAAGGAGGCTGAACCCTTAATCCAACGTGACTGGCGTTCTTCGAAGAAGAAAAGAGACAGAGAGTGAAGGCTGAGATGACCAGGCAGAGATTGGATGATGTGGCCACAAGCCAAGGAGTGCCTGGGGCTATGAGAAGCCAGAAGAGGGGAGGAAGGATCTTTCCCGGGGGTTTCTGAGGGACCACGACACTTCTGACACCTTGATTTCAGCCATCTGGCCTCCAGAACTGTGAGACAATAAATTCCTCTTGTTTTAAGCCACCAAGCATGTGACTCTTTGTTATGGGAGCCCCAGGAAGCTATTAAACCAGGTTAAATGAAGAGCGTTTTAATAGAGGTGTACGCAAGTATTATAAGAATTAGTCTGTTGTATAGAAAAACAGACTGGGAAGACCTGGAAAGGGGGAGGGGGGAGCGTGCTGCTTTTGCACTTAGTCTTAAAGGGTAAGTAGGCTCCAGGAAGTGAAGAGGTGGGACAGACAGGCCGAGGAGCACACCCGGGCCCGGGCTGTGGAAAGGCACAAGCCAGGGCAGAGAGGAGGAACCTCTGACCAGCCTTGGGGGCAGAGGGCCCTGTGTCAGTGCAGCAAGGGGTCGGGAGAGATCGTCGGGCTCTCTGACCCCCCAGTCTTGTCGGGCACCTCCTCTTCAATGAGGAGTCCAAGGTGTCTCCTCTGGGCTCAGGACCCATCTTGTCCCAAAGCAGATTTACTCTGCTGGACAGGACATGGTCCACCCCTTTTCTGCTTGGTTTCATAATGACACTGTCCTGCTCCGCAGTCTCCTGGTGCTGTTTGGTGCAGTAGTCCAGTCTTCTGGGCAGGGCCCTCCATTCATTTGTGGGTCCCTCCCTGGGACCTGAGTCCTTCCTCTGGCATCTGGGCCTTGAACCTTCCCTGAGTGTGGTGACTCCTTCCAGGACCTTCCACCCATGGGCACTCCCACTGAACTGCCTGGCAGTGCCCTCTGCCCAGCTGGGCCAGGCTCTCTGGCCCCACAGATGGCCTGGTTCCAGGTTCCAGTTCTTCCCGGCCACTCCAGCAGGCCCTACCTCGAGCTAGAGCCCTGAAAGTTTGTGAGCAGGAGTGTGACATGATTCAAGCCAGAGCTCTAGCTGCTGTGTCAATGTTGAACTGAAAAATGGACCATGTGGAAGCTGTGTCTGGCAGGAACGGGGGCTTAAGGAGTATTTGTTGGCTAAATGAACAGATAAAAAGGCACCAAGGTGAAGATTACTGGGATTGTCCAGGACAGAGCTACTGAGCCCCTCAGAGTGGCCTTGCCCCATTTCAGATTCAGATGACAGCAGAATGGGGGCCGGGGCAGGGGGGAGCGTGGGCTCTGAGACACAGAGGAGAGAGTGAGGGCTTTGCTGTTCCATAGTCTGGCTTCAGTCCTAGCTCTGCAACCTCCTAGCCATCCACCTTGGGGAATTGACTTCACCCCAAGCTTCCGCTTCGTCCCCCATGGCACTGATCTGTGAACACCCACCCCTCAGAGCGACTGGGAAGAGTCAATGTGGGGCCCAGGACTGTTAAAGCTTCTGGTGGTCCGCACGTGGGCAAATGGGTCAGTGGGTCGTAGATCCCCACCCCAGACTCTGATTACTTGCAGGAAGAATCAAAGAATGAGGCATCACCCAGGTCCTCAAGGGTCTGGGATACCTGGAGAAGGGGGTTACCTGGCAGGCGTGCAGACTCAGAAAATAAAACCAGGGCCAGTCTAGTGGCTTGCAGAGGACTGGCACTTACTGAGATGGCTGAGAAAATACAGACCAATGATGCGAATGACCAGATCTGGCTGTGACATGGAAATGAGCAGTAGAAGCCCAAAGCCAGGTGGACCGCCCTGCACTGACGCGTGTTGTAGCATCCAGACCCAGGCTGCTGGGTCCACACACAGCCTGGGGGCTGGCAGAGGGCTAGTGTGGACCAAGGGACTCTCGCTGGGGGAGAAAAGGGCTGGAAACCAGGCTGGGAAAATAGCAGTGGGAGTCAGACTGGAAAAAGACAGGACAGGTATGAGTGGAATCATCCGGGATAAGTCCAGAGGGTGTGGATGGGAGGGAGCAAAGGAGCTGTGGGT
The DNA here is from genome assembly GCA_002007465.1 of Ailurus styani. Taxonomy (NCBI): domain Eukaryota; kingdom Metazoa; phylum Chordata; class Mammalia; order Carnivora; family Ailuridae; genus Ailurus; species Ailurus styani. Next base: position 4,837,509 of record LNAC01000025.1, read on the forward strand.
GATGTAGATATTTACAACCAATCTGATTGCCAAGTGGGCACTGAACATCTTCAGGGGTAATCTGACCTGTGGCCTGCCTGGCAGAGCCTTGGAGCCGAAGCAAGCTTTCTTTGTACCACTCACTCCCAGAGTACCTGGGCGTGGAGGAGGCCAGGCTGCTCTCCCAGTTATCCAAACAGCAGGCAAGCCAAGCACCGTCCTAGCCACATGCCCACGTCTCTTAGCAGCAAAGGGACCCTTCTCAGATGACACAGCGAGCGACTTTCAGTCTCTCAGAGGTCTGTGCTACAAAGGTTCGCAACAATTATAATTGAGTAGAGATGAAATGCCCCTCTGAATTCCACAGCAAATATTTTAAATGTATAAAGAACCCTTCGCCTTTAATGATCAAACAATGAGCATGATAGTAAGAGGCAAAAATTAGGATAAAATATCCAAGTGGAGGGGCACCTTGCTGGCTCAGTCGGTAGAGAGTGCAACTCTTGATCTCAGGGTTATGGATTCGAGCCCCACTTTGGGTGTAGAGGTAACTTAAAAAATAAAATTTAAACAAAGTATCCGGGGGTGCCTAGGTGGCTCAGTCAGTTAAGCATCTGACTCTTGATTTCGGCTCAAGTTGGGATCTCAGGGTTGTGAAATCAAGCCCCACAGCAGGCTCCACACTCAGTGTGGAGTCAGCTTAAGATTCTCCCTCTCCCTGCTCACATGCACACAATCTCTCCCTCTCTCAAATAAATAAAGAAATCTTTAAAAAAATCCAAATGGAGCAGCTAAGACTGTTCTGGACATATCCCAGCAGAGATCTTTCTGAGATCCATTTGTTTATAGTGGGACCTTGTAAAGATCCACATTGAACAAAGAGGAATACTGAAGAGAAGTCTGCCCTATCGGATATTACATTAGCTGACCACAGAGCCACAGGCAGTAAGATGTCAAAACACACAGACCACCTGGCAGTCAGACCCAGATGCAGCGGGAACTTCATGCCTGATAAGAGGTGATGCCACCAATCCATGGGGAAAAGATAGACCTTAAAGTGAACAAGCTGGGGAAACCGCCTCTCTGTATGAAGAAAAAGTAAAATTGTGCCCATACTTAATTGCATGTAAGGGTGAACTAACTTTCTGGGGGAATAAAGACCAACATGAGGGTAAAACTAAAAAAGTTAATGGAGGAAAATGAAGGGAATGTTTTTCTGAAATAAGGAAAGAAAATACTTCTAAAATCGAATGTTAAGGATATGAAACTATCAGGCAAATCGCTGATGAATTCGATTAGAAAGAATACCACATGCAAAATTAATGTAGCTGATGGAGAACGTATTTGCAATGTCTACAACTGGCAGGGGATGAATAGGAAAGTGTAGGAAACTCTGGCAAACAACAAGGAAACCCCAGCAAAAACAGGCAACAGAAAGGAAGAATTTCCAAATAAGGAAATCCAGAAGGCCAGCAGCATAGTAGAACAGCTCATGTTAATGATCAGAGGAATGCAGATTAAAACAATAATGAGGTTATTTTGTAGTTATCATCATGGCACCAAGTTGTGAAGATGTGGGATGCCCCCCCCCATGCCCTATGGGGAGGTGCAGGTGTGAGAGCCATTCTGACACTCCCTTAGTCAACTGATACACACTCAGACATTTTTTTTCTAAAGATTTATTTGCTTATTTGAGAGAGAGAGAGAGAGAGAGAGAGAGTAAGCATGAGTGGGAGAGGGAGAGGGAGAGAGAGAATCCCAAGCAGACTCCACGCTGAGCACAGAGCCTCCGCATGGGACTTGATCTCACGACCCTGAGATCACAATCTGAGCCAAAACCAAGAGCCAGATGCTTAACCAACTGCACCACCCAGGCCCCCCTATATGCTTAGACTTTTGATTAGTGTGACCACTCATCTTGGTTTGTCTGGGACCGTCTTGGTCTATGCCTCTTGTCCTGGTGTAAGTATTAATAGTGCCCCCTTTCATTCTCTAACTTGTCCTTATTCAAATAATAAGTGATGTGACTGGCTTCCCAGGCCCCAACAATTTCACTGATGATTATACATATCAGTGAAATGCTCAGGTCTGTAGAAATCTGTATGCAGTATTTGTGGCATTTGTGGGTGTGACTTGAATGTCTAACCTGGGAGAGAGGGCAGGTGACGCATGATGGATCCTCACCAGAAGGATGATGTGTGAGGAAACCCACAGCAGCACAGGTGGATAATAATAATAAAGAATGGGGTGCCTGGGTGGCTCAGTGGGTTAAAGCCTCTGCCTTCAGCTCAGATCATGATTTCAGGGTCCTGGGATCGAGCCCCGCATAGGGCTCTCTGCTCAGCAGGGAGCCTGCTTCCTCTTCACTCTCTGCCTGCCTCTCTGCCTACTTGTAATCTCTCTCTCTCTGTTAAATAAATAAATAAATAATAAAATATTTAATAATAATAATAATAATAATGATAAAGAAAATACATCAGAAGGAGATACACAAACTTATATCATTTTCTAAAGATTTTATTTATTTATTTGAGAAAGAGAGAGAGAGATAGGGAGAATGAGCAGGGGGAGGGGCAGAGAGAGAAGCAGGGGCTCGATCGCAGGACCCCAGGATCATGACCTGAGCCAAAGGCAGATGCTTACCAGGCTAAGCCACCCAGGCACCCCTTACATAATTTTTTTTACGATTTTATTTTTAAGTCATCTCTACACCCAACATGGGGCTCAAACTTACAACCCGGAGATCAAGAGTTGAACACTCTACCAACTGAGCCAGCCAGGCACCCTAATCTTATATCATTTATATAAATTAAAAGTATGTGTACACAAAACAATATATATTTTGCAGAAAATACATATAAACAAAGATATGCATTAAACACATCAGGGTGAGAAGGAAACAGAAAATAGGAACAAAAAGGGGGTAATTATAACATAAAGAGCTGGATTCAATTCCAATAGGTAGACTCTTCTGCGAAAGGTCTCCAAAGATAAATGTTCAGTGAGTCACCCATCGCTACCCCTTAATTGCTACAGTTTGCTAAGAACTCTTAATGCCATGGGGGAGTTGAAAGGAAAACATCCAGGTTCATTCAATCACACTGTTGGAATAAAAACGTTGATTGAGTTCTGCCCAGTGTCAGACACTGAATTGGACACCAGGAATCAAGGACAAATGTCTTCAAGGAGCCATAACCAAGTTTCTGCCTTAAATTAAAACACTTAGACTAATGAAAAAATACTTTTTGATGTAACTAACCATAAACGGAAGTGTTTGGACCAAGTAAGTCTAGTCTTAAATGCCTTGAGAGTTGGCACAGTACTTAGAATAGAGTCCAAATCGTTATTTAGGGGAAACTTGATTCCTGAGTAGTGTTTTCAAAAAGGGGAAAGATAGAGTGGCTGAAGATGGGTATTCTGGATGGAGGAGAGAGAGAAGCAAGGAGGGAACAGGTGTCTTGAGGGCCGTGGGAGACGTAGGAGAGAGGCTTATGGGAGTTGTACTGGATGGAAGAGGCCAGACTTTCTGATATTGCGGGGAGCAGAAACAGATAAGGAGCCTTACTGGCTGAGGGTCCTGAAATCTTTAATGAAAAGAGGTTCCATTGTCTTGGGAGGTGTTGGGAGAGTCCAAGCAGGAAGTTCAAGGCCCTGAAATGGTGCAGGAAGTTCAAGGCCCTGAAATGGTACCTGAGGGATGACCATGGTCTTCAGCTTGCATGGAGCAACCTGGTGGGGAGACTAGAGGTCCCCGGGACAGTTTGAAGGTGCCTAATACATAATGCCCCTCTTTCCCAACCTAGTTTTGAAACAACGGAGAAACACCTGAGAGCTTTATTGTGATAAAGCCACTATTGGGAATGCAGCCTAGATCTGAGGGCAGGCGGACGTCCTAAAACGGAACCTCTGAATTAGGTGAGCCGGGGGTCTCCCAGCTGGGAGTGACCACCCTTCCTACTGCAAGTGTAACCTGGAGGGGCAGAGCCGACCTCTTTGCAGGCAGGCTGGGACCCATAAGAGGGAGAGACAAAGGGACAATCTGCACATGACCAAGCTCTCCTTCCAAGTGCACAAGTCAGCACGCATCAGGCCTTCTCCACAAGGGAACAGGAGAGGCCGGATGCATTACCCTGGTGGAGTCCCCTCGGAGGGGAGGAGAGTGTATCTTCCACGTGGAAGTGAGGTCTTCCTCAGTTGGGGCCCAGAAGGCTGTGGCCAGGCCTTGGGATATAGAGAAGAGGACAGATAACACCAGCATTCTGAGTTGTGGGAGAGTCCCAATACCCAGCTTGTCAGCATTACCATCTGTTTGATCCCTATCTGTAGATAGTACCTGCCCTAAAGTCTACCGAAGGCAGGATGACAACCCCAGGAAACTCCACTCTAAGACTTAACACAGGTTTTGGATTGTGGGTGGGCTGCTTCGCTTTCTTTTGCAAAAGCAATTTCAAAATAAATGCAAGTCTCAGGAGATACATGCCTAATGTCCCAGCTTTGTGAGAGGTTGGTCCAGGAGGAGAAACAGGTTCTAGGATGGTCGGAGATCTTTAGCAGAACAAGGCTGCTTGGAGTGGCGGCAGCTCTGTACCCAAGACCCACTGTGTGCTAGCTTGATTCCGCAGCCTCTCGAAGCAGGTTTTGTGGCAACAGCGATAACAGATCAGAGGAGCTGGCCGAGGACATGGCTGTGGGACATCGCCAGTGCAGACGCAAAACACGCTGTTCTGGCAAGGAGGTGTACAGAAAACCAGAAGCTCTTTTTTGTTCAGTGGGTGTGCAGAGGAAGAAAGTGCAGAGCAGGGGCTGGGCAGACAGCTGGGCGGGCACCACAGTGGTCAACACAGGCAGGACCAGCCAGGGAGCACGCACGCACAAACTAGGGGCCCCCTTCGCTGGACGTCCCTTAAGTCTGAGACCATGAGTTATCACCTGGGACAGACAATCCCCCAAACAGAAAGCATGACCAGGAGCACTGTCTTTATGTATGTGCAGAATGGTAAGACTGGGGGGTGAGGCATGAGGACAGCCTGGTTTCTGCTACATCCGGACATATGGAGAGCAGCCCCTGCCAGCCACGTCGCCCACGGGGCGGGAGCACGTCTGAGTGACAGCACTCTGGAGCCGAGTGGCATATTCCCTGGCACCGGGTCAAATGCATATGTACCACAGATGATGAAGCCAACCTACGGGGCACATGGTGGCAGACATGTTTTGTTTGGCTTGCAGAGTGTTTGGGGGGGAAAAATTTAACTAACTGCCAATATTTAAGAATTGGGAAAATTCATGTTAAAATCAGGATTTCAAACTTTTCCTGAAAGCGAGAATGTGGGATAGGACCACATTCCAGCATGGCAACGGCCACAGGTAGAGATCGAGGGGTCGTGGCTGGTCTTCTAGACCGTCCCGCCTCTCCAGCGACCACCCCTCCTTCCATCTGGCTGCGCCCCTTTTTGCTGAGCTGCCTGCCCTGCTAGCATTTTTGTCTGCAGCACAGTACGGTGTGACGACACCCCCAGGTCAGGGCAGAGCTGGGCCCAGCTCCAGATCTTACAGCTGCCTTTGGACTCTAACACCTAGCTGTCCCCGAATTCCTGAGTTGAATTGTTGGGGGTCAGTTGAGGACCTAGTCCCAGGAGGTGGCTTGGAATTGCAGATTGGCCAAGGGACAATGCCAACTTCGTGGAAATTCATGGGAAGTCTGGTAAACCCCAAACAGCCAAAGGCCAAATTTTATTAAGTGTGAACTTTAGGGGTTTCATCTGTCTTGCTCCCCACTGTAATCCACTGCATGACAAGAAGCTGGGGCTCAATAAATATTTGCCAAACGACGTCCGTGGTCCATGGTTCACCCCGAAGCATTGCTCAAGATGTTATAAAGATGAGTTCATTCTGGAGTCAGTCTTTAGATATTCAGTGAGCTCCAACCAGGTCAGGTAACATTCATCACCTGCTACAAAAATTTGCCCTGCTAGCAAATGGCTATTTTTTTTTTTTAAGTGCCAAATCTTCAGTGTCCATGTCAAATCTCTAGGATCCAGGCATTTCAATGCTTGATGGGATAATGTAGTCACTACAAGTGTTCGATTCAACCCAATAAATAGTAACTGAGTTCCTATTATATGCAACATTCCGTTCCAGGTACTTGAGCTACTAAGCCAGCAGACGCTAGCCTTACCTTCACGGAGCTCACAGTCTGAGTAGATGGCATTGCAAGAAGATGCTAAAACCATCCCCCCATGCTGGGCATTTCCAGCTCATTAACCACTTTATTAAGTTAGCTTTTGAAAAGCCAAAAAGAAAGAAAGGGAAAGAATGTCATGATGATATAAAAAGGTTTATGGTTTATATATTCTGCAACCAAACACCTGATTACCAATAACTCATTTATTTGGGAGCTAGTCAGTTTTCACATACATGGATTTTTTTTTCGTACAAAATATTAAACCATGCATTGAGGAGACACAAAGGAGCCCTTAGAACAAGGGCTTCTCCAGAGGAGGGCTGGGTGGGCTTTACTGCTTTCTTTTTTAAAAAAGATCTGAAGATAATGTGGTAAAATATTACCATTTGTTAAATCTGGAGAGTGGGTACATAGTTGCATATTGAATTATTTTCGGGAGATTACAACATTTTCTAATTTTTACACATTATAAAACGACATGTTTTCTGATAATACGAGCAGATGTAGGCCCCTTTCCTGAGAAAACTATTATGAACACTGTGGCCTCGGGGACCTGAGCAGTGTAGAGCCATCTATCTCTGGGCTACGTGACCCCAGTTGGCTCTACTTGTGTTCTTGTCTGCTCTGTGTAATAGTTTTGCATCTGCTGTCAGGCCCTGTGTCTTACTGCTATCAAAATATCTATTTATACCTCATACCTTCCCCTCTAATCCATCGTGTCCGGGGAAAAGGGCTAATCAAACCTGTTAGAACCCCCACTAAAATTGGAATAAAGAGGAAAACAGAAAGATTCTAAATAGATGAACTTTTTCAACATTTTTCTCCCACCATCATCTGGTTTTCGATGGTGTTCTGGGCAGCTGGGATCTAGGTACGTAAAGTGCTTCCATGGTGAGCGATCCAGTGGAAAGAAGGAAGTTATACGGGAAAGAAAACAAACCTTACTACACTGGCTTCGGGACTAACTAGCAGTGTTCATTTGTTTATTCAACAAATACACAATGAACATCTAATAGGCACCAGGCACTGTCGGAGCGGCTGAGGGCATAGCGATGAACAGATTCTTGTAGGGGAGACAGGAAATAAAGACACAGAGAAGCAAGACAGAGCGGAGAGTGTGAAGAGCTCTGAACACAGCACATCAGGTGAAGGAGCAGGGAGTGACCTGGGAGGTGGCACTTCACGTGAGGAAGTTGGGAAGTGCTCTCCTGGAAGGCAGTATTTGGATAAAGGTCAGAGATGGGGGAGGGGCATAGGATGTGACGTGACTTGATACATTCTGAGAAGGAATGGTAGGTCTGCAGGTCTGGATGCAAGAGGGATGAGGGATGAAGGGGGGGGTGGGCGTCAAGGGATGGAGAGGAACTCTTGCTGGCTTCTACATTTGGGACCAGGCAACAGTGCGTGGCTGCTCTCGCTGTTTGCTGAGAAGGGGAAGGTTGGGAGAAGGGCAGTTTTCGAAAGATCAGGAGTACTGGAGACACCAAGTTTAAAGTTGTTGCTTGGGGGAGAGGTCAGGGCTGGAAATGTTATGTAAGCCTTGGGACCTAGGAAGTGACTGCACACAGGTAAGGGCTAGGCCCTAAGTAGGAGGTTGGGGAGAGGGTACTGGGGAGGGAACAGTGGGAAAAAACAAACCCTGGGCGCCTGGGTGGCTCAGCGGGTTAAAGCCTCTGCCTTCGGCTCAGGTCATGATCTCAGGGTCCTGGGATCAAGGCCCACTTCGGGCTCTCTGCTTGGCGGGGAGCCTGCTTCCTCCTCTCTCTCTGCCTGCCTCTCTGCCTACTTGTGATCTCTCTCTCTGCGTCAAATAAATAAATAAAATCTTAAAAAAAAAAAAAAGAAAAAAAAAAAACCTAAGAACAGAACGCTTTCAGGGAGTATTCCGGGTGCAGACGGCTGCTTAGGAGAAGGATAAGATGAGGCAGAGAAGTTTGGCCCCTGGATTTAGCAAGATGATAGTCACTGGCATCCTGACAAGAGAAGTTTGTGTCTGCAGGGGTGCGGACAGTTAATTTAATTTCTGTGGGGCTGTTTCCTCTGTGAAATGCGGGTAACGGAATATATCATATTGAGGTCCTGTCCACTACCACATTGTATGATTTTTAAGCTGGATTTTTTTTAAACCCTCATAAAATGGTCAGACATAAGAAAAATGATAAAAAGAAGCCATGCCTTTAGGGAGTTGAGTAGTCAAAAAGTTGCGTGGTCATTAATAGTCTTCTACATAAAAACTCACATGGTTATTTATGCAAATTTTTATTTATTTTTTATTATTTTTATTTTTTTTAAAGATTTTATTTATTTGACACAGAGAGAGAGATTACAAGTAGGAAGAGAAGCAGACAGAGAGAGGAGGAAGCAGGCTCCCTGCTGAGCAGGGAGCCCGATGTGGGCCTCGATCCCAGGACCCTGAGATCATGACCTGAGCCAAAGGCAGAGGCTTTAACCCGCTGAGCCACCCAGGCGCCCTTTATGCAAATTTTTAAGTAAGCCAAGGAAACTTTAAAATAGAACACTGAGGGGCCAGAATTCTTAGCGGACCCAAATTATATAAGCTGTACCATCAACACAGTACCAAGAGACATCCAGCTTATTGCCCTGCAAAGACCCTTCAACATTATTTCTAGACACAAGGCAGTGGCCACCCGTCTGGCCATCTGAGTTCTTAGTCATATGCTCTTTCGCCCACTGTCCTGAATTTCCACACAAGGTTACTGAGCCCTGAAAAACAACCCCAATCCTTGTTTGTCCAAGGGTACTGTACCCTATGTATTTCCCTATTGACGACTGACTGCTCTGTTGAAGCGAGAGAAGCGAGAGACCGTCATACTATTTGTGAACTTTTTTTACTGGTTGAGATAACCTGGCACCAGTGTGGAGACTGGCTCAGGGGTGATCTCACAGGAAGGCTGCCCTCGAGGGACCTGGATGTTCTTGTCCTTTCTGCCGTGTCAAAAGCCACCCGGTGAGCAGCCCTAATTCACTTCAGTGTAACCTTGCCTCAAGAACGCCAAGCAATTTACCAACAGTCTTTCACCAGGTTCACAGGGAGACGTGATTTCCCTCCTCTGGCTGAAAAAATGGAAACCCTGATAAGAGGAGAGGGGAAGTCGTTCAGGGAGATGGCTAGGTTAAATGAGAGCAGGGAATGGTATCCAAGACTCCCGGCTCCAGGTTTTTTTTTTTAAAGATTGTATTTATTCATTTGACACAGAGAGAGATTACAAGTAGGCAGAGAGGCAGGCAGAGAGAAAGGAGAGAGGAGGAAGCAGGCTCCCTGCTGAGCAGAGAGCCCGATGTGGGCCTGGATCCCAGGACCCTGGAATCATGACCTGAGCTGAAGGCAGCGGCTTTAACCCACTGAGCCACCCAGGCGCCCCCGGCTCCAGGTTTTCTTACTTCCTTCCATGACATTGATTCTCAAACGGGAACAAAACCATGACTTACAAATACAGGGGGAATCACTTCACAAAAGAAGCGTGAAGCGAGAGGCAAGGTAAGTAATATTTGTCAGGATCCTGATCCACCCTAAGTCAGCTGTTCTCCAATGTTGGTATATATCACTCACCTGGGAACTTGTTAAAGCCATAGATCCCAGGGTTCACCTGAGCCTTACTGGCCTGTGACTCCTAGAGGGGGCTCCTTGATGATTCCACGGGACACCTAAGCTCCAGTACCACAATTATCATAGATGGCTTGGATTCGGTCTTCAGTGTGTGCTGGGGGCGGGGTGAGGGCAGGTGAAGGGTTTAGGTCCCAATGTCAGGTGAAAATAAGTTACCCCTGATTAATCCTCTTAAAACACTCATAAGATACAGCACAAATGGGACACCTGGGTGGCTCAGTTGGTTAAACAGCTGCCTTTGGCTCAGGTCATGATCCCAGAGTCTAGGGATCAAGTCCCATATCTGGCTCCTTGCTCAGCGGGGAGCCTGCTTCTCTCTCTGCCTCTGCCTGCCATTCTGCCAGCTTGTGCTCTCTCCCTTTCTCTCTCTGATAAATAAAATCTTAAAAAAAAAAAAGAGCGTGAATGTTTTCGTAGGGGAAGAAAATCCTGTAACTTACCATGTAAGTATAATGCTTACAGTAAGACACATGAGGAATGGGTATGCAAACTATGTCTCTATACTGTTTTAGCTTACCCGAGAAAAGTGTGCCTCTAAGTCAAAATTAAATGCTCCATTATATGACTCAGTGACACAAGAACACCATGAAATATATATTATTATGTCCATTCTACAGATGAAGAGGTAGGAGCTCAGTCACTTTAAGAGACTTGCCCAAAAGGATCGGCATGTCAGTATTGGAACCAGAATTTGGACTTCGCTCTACTTGCTCCTGAAACTTGTGATCTTTTCTTTTCATTAAGCTTTTTGAGATAACTGTAGATTCACATGTTTTGAGAATGCAGTCTTTCCATTTTGACCACACTGCCACAGGCCAGCTCATTTTTAAGCATTCTCCTGAAGGGTAAAATTCAGAAATGCTCCAGAAGGTCTCTGGCCACTGCTATTTTAAACATCTAGTTTAAAAGACAATGTGCGGGGTGCCTGGGTGGCTCAGTGGGTTAAAGCCTTCGGCTTAGGTCATGATCTCCGGGTCCTGGGATTGAGCCCCACATCAGGCTCTCTGCTCAGCAGGGAGCCCGCTTCCTCCTCCTCTCTCTCTCTCTCTCTCTCTCTGCCTGCCTCTCTGGCTACTTGTGATCTCTCTCTCTTTCTGTCAAATAAATAAATAAATCTTTAAAAAAAAAGATGGGTGCCTGGGTGGCTCAGTGGGTTAAAGCCTCTGCTTTCGGCTCAGGTCATGATCTCGGGGTCCTGGGATCGAAGCCCGCATCGGGCTCCCTGCTCAGTGGGGAGCCTGCTTCCCCCTCTCTCTCTCTCTGCCTGCCTCTCTGCCTCCTTGTGATCTCTCTCCCTCTGTGAAATAAATAAATAAAATCTTAAAAAAAAAAGACAATGTGCTATAAACTGGGTAGGATTAAAAAGAAATAGATTAGAGGCATACCCTATCAAAAGAGTTGGGGACGAAAAATGGCTAACGAGGCTCTACGCAGTGATAAGGAGGTAGATAGTGTGCGCTAGGGGTAACATCCAATCCGAACCATTATCATTCAGGTTAATTTCTTTTCACAGTGTCTTCCTATTGCAGTTACCCTCACATCTCCATTTTAACATAAAAGAAAGCCTCTCAGAAGGAACACACTTGTCAGAATACAGGACAAAGGCCTTGGGCCTCACCTGGACCTCTGCAATGCTGTGGACCTGCAGCTGAGAGAGGGTCACAGGTGCCTAATGACAAGGTTTACCCCATCGGTGGTCTGTCCCAGCGAAGGTGAGGCATTACGAGAAGGTCTACGCTGTGCTAAGCTCTTTGCATGCATTATTTCACTTAATTCCTACAAGCCCACATGGGAGGCGCTGCTAGATACACCAGGAAAATGAGTCTTATTTGCTGCTTTGCCCAAAGTTACTAGCTACTCTCTGTACCAGGACAGATTAAGCACTGTTCTAGGCATGTTACATAATTACCTCTAATCCTCATAACGACCCCGTGAAATAGGTGCCATAATCATGCCATTTTACAGATGTGAAAGCACAAACTAGTTAAATAACTCCCTCAACTCAAGTAGAGAGTGGTGAGCCCAGGAAGGGAATGCAGGAGAGGCTCTGGTCTCAAGCATTAGCCTGCATCACAACCACCTGGGGCCCAGGAACATACAGACTGCTGGGCCCCGGCCCCAGTTTCTGATTCCGGGGGCGGCACCTGTGAATTTCCATTTCTGCAAGTTCACAAGTGAGGTCCACGGCTGCGAGTCTGGGAAGCACGCTTTGAGAACCACTGCCCTAGAGTTAGCTGTCTTAATCACTGTGCAACAAATCCTACGGGCCACCGACGTACACGTGTTTTTAGAAATTCCTCTCGAGAACCATTTGCAAAAAATTATTTAAAATAATTCCCAGAATCTCTGCCTTTGGAGATTTTACCATAGTTTTCAGTTAGTCAAGTCAAACGAGACCACAATGTGTCCTTTAAGCAGAGCGTTCAGCGGTGGAGCGTCTTCTGTGCTTGCGTCCTTCTCAACCGAATCCGAAGGCGGGGGCTCCGAGCACGTGCGCCCAGACACAGCGGCCCGGGGTTCTGGGAACCCGTCTTGTCGCGCCGCAAGGACGACTCAGTGACCCGATCATCGGGCTGCCCCCACTGTGGCCTCCGGCTCCTCCGGGTTCACGCACACTCCCCCGCCCCCCTGGCCCGGTCCACTGCGGAGCAGACCACCTCACACCCGACATCTGCAATCCGCAAAGTTCTCCGCAAGGGCAAGGGGACCGGCGGCGAGGAGAGAAAGGTCTTGGCCACAAGGAGAGGCGGCGGGGAGACGCCCCCCCCGCCCGGTCCTCCGCGGCCCCCGGCGAACCCCCGGCGGGCAGGGGGAGGGTAGAGTCGGGCTGGGCGGGGCGGGGGGCGCCCC
>LNAC01000025.1:4851195-4919088 GCA_002007465.1 Ailurus styani
CGCGCGGGGCGGGCGCCGAGTGTCGGGCGCGGCGGCGGCGGCGGGAGGCGGCGGGCTGCTGTGCGCTCTGAAGGGCTTTCCTCTGCCTCCAGGTCCGGAGAGCGGTCTCAGCTGCTGCGGCAGAGTCGTGTTTCCAGGGGACTGAGGAAAAGCCGTCAGGAACCGAAGATGCCGAAACCAGTGAGTAGCCCGGCGTCGGCGGGTGGGATGCTCCGGGCGTCCCTTTGCGGCGGCGGCACCTGGGCGACGGGTTGGGGCGCTCGCGTGTGGGACGGGGTTCTTTTGTCGACGGCCGGAGGGCGGGAGTCGGCTCCCCGCGGGGTCATGGGTTGGCCCTTTTGTGGAACTCTTGAGGGAAACGACCACTGTGCTGCCTTCCGCTCGACGGTCTTTTTGTCTGTGAGCCCCCCTCCTCGCCCCCGTAGTTTCTGGTCTTTTGTAAAAGAAAGTTGGGTCTGCGTGAAAAGTGTCTTCTAATGCAACTTGAGGTTTCTTAATAAGACCGGTGGTCTGAATGACCGGAGAGTCAGGTGGCTTCCGACGACGCCGATCAACTCGGAGTCCCTTCCTGGGTCGGAACCCGCTGCACCCCACATTTTCCTTTGACGCTTTATGGGGACTCCAGCTTAGGAGGCTCCGCCTTTCTGGCGGGCAGCTTCTCTCCAGCCCGTTTTACGCCAGGTCTGGGAAGCTGTGCTCTGCTCACCCGGGAATGTGCTGGTGGCAGCAGGATTCCTGTCTCTGAAAGAGGTTGAGTCGTGGACTTGAATTGCAGATGAAGGAGGGCTGCCCTGCTCTCCGGTCGCGCGCTCCTGGTCCGCATCGTAAACGGCCGCTGACTCCAGGGCCCGCACCTCCCCTGCGTCTGATTATGTTGCTCTCAGGGCTTGATTGCGGGCCAGGCCTGGGGGGGGATGCACTTTCATGTAAGTGGTGGGAACAGGGCGGGTTCTTGGTGACCAGCGTTTCTTGGAAAGTTGTACATATTCACCCGCTTTGACGCAGGTGAGTTGCGACTAGAGGTTGGAGAGAGGATTTCACAGTTTTTAATTGCTCTGAATCATGATGGAGGAAATACCTAGATTCATTAAAAACTACAATAAAAGACACATACGGAATTCTAGTTTTTCAAGCACATTGGCTCTGTAGTCCATGCGAATGCATTTGCTCCCAGTAAAATGTACATTCTCTAAAAGGAGTTCTTGATTAATCAAGTCTTTACTGTTAGGTTAAATACATTTCCATGTTAATATGCTGTCAGATTCAGAAACCGATAGAGTTTTTGCATAAATTACATAATTAAGGTGATTCACTCGTGATGCAGAAGATTTTTTTCCTGCACAACATTCTTTTTGTTTCAGACGTGCACATGGCACCCAGGCTTTACAGTATCTGTGATATAAAATGGGTGTAAACGCAGCCAGTCACTCAGGGCGCAGCCTTTTGCACAGTGGCAGTCAAGACATTACTGTAGGTCTGGTTTTTATTTCACTAAAAGAAAAGAAGCAGAGTTCAGCTTTTAAGATACCACCCTGAAAAAAGGCCAGTAAACCAGTTTCCTGTCACTGTTTTCTTTTTCATTTTTCAAAATGAACTGTAATTGTAGTAAAATATACATAATATACAGTTTACTGTCTTAACCATTTTTAAGTGGACAGTTTAGTGGCATTAAGTATATTCACCACCACCACCCATCTCTACAACTTTTTCATCTTTTGAAACTGAAGCTTTCTACCCATTAAACACTAACTCCCCAGTCCTTGGCACCCACCCTTATATTTCCTGTCTATGATTTTGACTGCTCTAGGTCCCTCATATGAGTGGAATCATACAGTATGTGTCCATTCGAGACTGGCTTATTTCACGTTGTATAACGTCCTCAGGGTTCATTCATGTTGTAGGATGTGTTAGAATTTCCTCCTTCTTACTCTTTTTCTTATGGCAGGTATATTTTAATGATATGTATAGAGATATATTTGAATAGTTGGGGTTTTGGGGTTCTACCTGATCCCTCGAATGCAGCAGGTGAAGTATTTTTGATTGATATCTACTGTGTCAGAGGACAACTCTATTTATAAAACAGTATGAATGAAATATTTGCTGCTTTTTCTCTTAATACTGCTTCTCGAATCAGCACTTGTTAGAAGGATTGAGTGTTCACTCATTCAGCAAGCATCTGTCCTGCAAGCTGCATGTGCAAGGCATGGATGGGTGAGACCAAGCTTGTTTCGGGGGCTTATGGTCTGGAACCTGAGCCGGGACACATGTGAATGCTGAAATAGAACCCGGGACACTCTTGAGTGCCACCAAAGAGGGAAAGAGGCTTAGGTCAAGTGCCACAAATTTAGGAGGAGCATCTGATGGGGAAACAGGTGGACTTTATTGAGAAGTTACCTTCAGCTGAGTCTTGCTCGAGGGCTGTGGGTAGGATTTGATCAACCTGGGCACTCCAGGCAAGGTACTATTGTCTGGTTTTGCTTTTCCACAACTGCTTTGGGGCTCTACTCGTGTGCGACTTGTAGACTTCCAGGGAGGGTGGTTTGGGGTCCAGAAGACACCACACCCTCTGCTCAGCCATTTTTTTTGGCATTGTGAGTCCTTCTCGTCTGGGGAGAGGCATGGGGGTTTGTGCAGGGAGCTGGCTCAGGAAGCAGTTCTTGTGCCTGTGGTTCAGCCAGGGGTGACCTATGGTCCCCCTCCCTCCTCTCTTCTTACCACCACACTTGGCTTTCTTCATCGTAATAGGAAGGAGGCATAGCGCGGTAGAAAGGAAAACCACAGCAGTCAAGCTTAGGAATGATGCAAGGCTAAGGTCTCTGAAATCTTTTCTGAGCTTAGTGCTGAACTGCCTTAGGGGGCACCGGCAGATGCTGTAGCTGTTCATTTCTAAAGTTTGGATGTGGAAGTTGCTAATATAAAAGCAGATTTTCCCTTCAGTAGGAAAACTGTGAGAGCATGTTCAAGATTCTGCCCTGTGCCAAAATTTTAAGATAATTTCTGAGATTACCTTGCCTCTCTGAGAATATATAGCCTTTTCCACTAAATCTTTTTTTCTCTTGGGTATATACCCAGTGTGGAATAAGTCCTTGTTTCTTAGCTTCTTGTTTCAGGTTCCTTGTCAATAAAATGGGGCTGTTGGCAGTACCTAATTCATAATGCTACATGAGACGATTAATGTCCATTAAATATTTTAATAGGCACAGGGTTTACTGAATATGCCGATACATTTTCCAACCCTCACCCCTTCAATTGAGGGGACACATGGGATGTATTTTCTGTGTATCCCTCCTTCTTTACCATGGGCAGATGGTAAGTTAGCTAAGATTTTCCCATGTGGTGGTGAGACGTGCTGGCTAGGATTAGTCATTTGTCATCATCACACTGTCTACATAAGGCACAATGAGTCTGTTTGTACATTCATCCATTAGTTCAGTAGGCATTTATGTGTCACTCTGCTAGATGTTGAGGCCACCAAGATGAGCAGGCACAGAAATACTCTGTCATCATGGATTTACAGTCTGGTGAGGGGAAAAGACAATAATGCTAGGATGACTTGAGTGTATATAATGGCATGTGTGGGGTGGTGGTTGTTGGGGGGAGTGCTTATCTAGGAGGACAGGAAGGCACCCCCCAGGAGGTGATGACTGTTCAGAGCAATGCAAGGAATGAAGGGACCTTGGCTAGATGAAGGAGGGCGGCAAGGAGCATACCAGCCACAGGGAACAACTTGTGCAATGGTCCTGTGGTGGAAGGGAGTAGGATGAGTTCAGGGTTCCTGATGAGGAAGAGTATGGCTAGAGAGGAAAATTAGAAGCCAGCTGTGCAGAGCCTAGTAGGCCATAAGAGGGGATTTTCAGGACTTAGCTCAGGCGGAAGCACTGAATGGTTTTGATTGGAAGGAAGTGACCTGATCAGATTGGGCTTTTGAGAGGTTACTGCAGCTGCAACATGAGAATCAGTAGGAGGGTGAAGGTGCAGCTGTAGACTATTGGAATAGCCCAGGTGAGAGGTGGCAATAGCATGGACCAAGGCAGTGTGATGCAGATGGGGAGGAGTGGACGTGTTTGGGAGCTCTTCAGAGGACTTGGTGATGGATTGGGTGTGCGGGGGCAGAGGGCAGTGTAAAGCTGACTTCTGGCGCCTGGCTTGCTTGCATAACTGCATGGATGGTAGTGCCATTCACTGAGATAAGGAACCTGGAAAAGGACCAGGTGTGGGAGGGAGGGTTGAGAGTTTGGTTTGTACTTGCTGACAACTTTGTGACTGTAATCGATGAAAGGAGTCCTTGCCTTCTTTCATTATTATAACTGCTGCCTCCTAAAATATCTGTAAATATCAGTATTTTTCTTAAACTATGGTATTTTTTAAATCCACATAAACTAAAAGTAATCCAGCAGCTTCTTTGGTTTCTTCTGAGTATGTGTGTACACTACACACATATAAAGTTCAAAGTTAGGATTAATTTCGTGCTGTGTTCTCAAACGTTGGCATCCATCATTATCTGGAGAACTAAAGATTCCCGGATCCCTCCTAGTACTACTGAGTCCCCATCTCCAGGGCCGGGTAGTACTGGGCACCTGTGCTTTCAGTAAGCTCCCCAGATGGCACTGATGTGCCCACAGACTTTGGGAACTTCTGATTTCATAAGAAAGGAACATTTTATATATTCTTTTCCTCAGAACCCCAACAGTGCAGTGAGGCCCTCCTAATGGGGTTGATACTGGTAGTTGTTTGTGAGCAGCGACCAGAGCCCATGGTGTTTTCAGGGGACGGCAAAACCCAGTGTGATTCCAGAGCATCCATTCAGGCGAATGTTCTTGCAGGTTTGGGAGTAGATAGACAGCCGCCTTCTTAAAGTTCCAGCTTAAATGCCATGGGTGCGGGTGCCATCATTGGTATTTGGAATGTGACTGGGTGGGGATAAAGAAGATAGCTGGATGGATATCAAACTCCAGAAAGACAGGGAGCTAAGATGTCTAATTGAATCTCTCTGATTTGAACTTCTCCGCAGGAGTCCAGTTGCAGAGCTTAATTTGGCATTGACCAGGGGGCTCTCAAATTTTGGCTGTCTTTGTTTTTAAAGAGGAAAAAGAGGCAGCCATTTTCCATTAAATAGCAGGGAAGAAAGCGATCCCATTCCTCATTCCTCTGCTTCTTCTCTATTGGCCTTCCTCACTGGCCTCTCTGGTTAGTTACTGTCCTAAGTAGTAATGTGATTTGTAACAAAAATTTTAATCAATTTACGAATACTTACAATTTGGGAAAGGAAAACATTACTATTCTTACTGAATTATCATTTTCTTTATTTTACTTAAACTTTTGGGTATCTTTGACAACTTGAAGATTTTTAGGATGATTCAATATATGCCTGCTTTCTTAGTTTCACCGCTAATCTGAAGCAATAAAATTCAGTCTGCTTTCAAAATCAATGAATGCATTTTGAGTTATTCATTTATATTTTATTTCATTGGTAACTACACTTGGGAGTCCCCACTACTCCAATTAGTTTTGTTTTGGTTTTTGTTGTTTTTGTGTTGTTGTTTTGTTTTGTTTTTTAAAGTAGGCTCCATGCCCAGCGTGGAGCCCAAACTGAGGCTGGATCTCACAACCCTGAGATCACAACTTGAACCGAAACCAAGAGCCACCCAGGCACCCCACCTTCAGTTAGTTTTTAATTTAAGCACTAAATGTGTGGTTGCCACTACTAACATGGAATATTTATTGAAGAGACCAGAAGGTTGCATTATTTACCTTCTAAGAGACTTATCCATGCCTGTGACATGAAGAATCTTTTTTTTTTTTTTTTAAGATTTTATTTAGTAGAGAGAGAGAGAGCACAAGCAGGGGGAGAGGGAGAAGCAGACCCCACCACTGAGCAGGGAGTCCTGGGGACCATGACCTGAGCTGAAGGCAGACGCTTAAGCAACTGAGCCACCCCTGTGCCCCAAGAATAAAGCTGTTATTCTAGACTTCAATAAATAGTTTATTTAGTAATCTCTACACCTAACATTGGGCTCGAACTCAGGACCCTGAGATCAGGAGTCAACGTTCTCTTCCCACTGAGCCAGCCAGGCAACCCTAGTTGTGGTGTTTGGTTGTTTTTTTTTTTTTTTTAGGAAAAAAATTATGCTATAATGTGACTTAGAGACTTCTGACTAAAAATACTCCGTATTTAGTTAATGTACATAATTTTCCCAAATAAGAATGCAAAGCCATGTAAAGAATAGTTTCATAATTTAGTATTTAACCTGTACTTTGGGAAGCCGTTTAGCTTCTGAGAACCTCAATTTTGTCATCCGTAAAATGAGAGTAAAGTTTTTAAGTGAAAAGAATTTGACATAAATAGACAAAACTTATGTTTATGAAATCCAAATAGTTTAGGTGCTGTCTGCTTTGCGTATGTCTTGTGTACATTTTTTTCCTAGAAACTTGCTTTACAAACATTTCAGTGTAACAAATAGCTAAAAACTAAGGGTTTTAGTTTCCAAGGTGCTGTTAACCAGGTAAAGTTTGTCAGTAGGCCTTTCTAAGAAAAACAGCAATGTGAAATGTTTGGGTTATTTAGTGAAAGGTTACACTCTTACCTCTATCTTTTTCTCATCCTGTCTTCTAGTTGTCAGAATCGCTCATTCATTGGAATGAATGTGGGTTCCTTCCCTATTCATTGAAGCCCTGTTTTATGCCATTACATTCTAGGTGCTAAAACTCTAAAAATAAGTAAAATATATCATTGCCATTGAGGGATTCTCAGTCTAATAGGGGAGTCAGATATGTAAGCAGAGAATTACAGTGCAGTGTAGTAAGTATGATAATAGAGGTACATAGGGAAGAAGATTAAAGTGTGCCCTGGAGAGTTGGGGGAAGGCTGCTGAGCCAGTGAGCTGCTTTAGTAGGTGTTGAGGGGTGAATAGGAGCTCACCAGTGCACAAGAGCAGAAGGGTGTTTAAGGCAACAGCAGTCAGTGGGCAGTTCTGTTTTCCTTTGATTTTGAGTCGCAGTCAATTCTCTAGGCTCTCCTTAATGCCTATAGATAAATGGTAATACTGGTTCAAAGAACATAGGACTGCATTGACATAATAATTACCTTTTTAATGTAATGTATTTGATAAAACAAACCTTAAAAGCAAAATGAAAATTTCCTGACCTTGACCCAACTTACTGATAACAAAAAGGAGTAGATATCACCTGAGGATCAAACTGTAGTAGCAAGTATAGCAGATTTTGCTTACCTTTTTGTTAACTTTGAAGACTCTTTGCACATCCTGTTTTCTCCATTTTTGCCTGAAAGTCAGTTTTGGACTGTCTATGTATAAAAAAAAATTGTCATCAGATATTATTGTAAATAATTGTTTTTACTTTAGGATGGTATAGCCCAAGGCCAGATCTGGCTGTGACTAGTTTTTGTAAGGGCTACCAGCTAGGAAAGATTTTTACATTTTTAAAGGATTGTTTAAAACAAAAGAACAGTAATATACGACAGACACCAAAATGGCCCCCAAAGCCTAAAATATTTATCTGGCCCTTCACAGAAAAATTTTGCCAACCCCTACTTGAGGGTAAAAATAATTATTGTTAATGTTATATATATATATATGTGTATATATATATATATATATGTATATATATATGTATATATATGTGTGTGTGTGTATACACACACACACACACACACACACACATATGACAAAGCTAATAATATTTCCAAGCAGATCTACACCAGCTGTTCTAATTTTTAAAAATTTCTAATCAAAGAGCAAATAATCTGTTAGCCAGTATTAGGTGCATCACAGGCTGTAAGCCTGGACAGGTATTGGGAAAGCTATCATCACCTAGGAGCAGGTGTGGTTGGTGTTGAGGTCTTAAACAAGGCTGGTGCTTGAGCAGGTCTTTGTTCTGTAGAGAAAGCGGTAGTATCTGTGTCACATTTGCTAAGCCATTGTGTAATGACAGATTTCTGGCACATGGTAAAAGAAAGCAATTTGTATCTGATTTTTGAGTTGAAAGGTGAAGGTTATAAAAATGTGTTTATCACTGACAATTTGAAATTAGCTTTTGACCTATAGTCTGTATGAATTTGACTGTAGATGATTTTATAGTTCAATCCCTAATTTAGACCACTCCATCTAAAATAGAACCCCCTTCACTGTTCATCCTTTATCCTGCTTTGTTTTACTTAGTAGAATTTAGTTCTATAACAATGTTAGATACTTAGGTTTGTTTTTGTGGGGTTTGTTTGATTTGTTTCTTGTATTTTTTTTTTTCTTGCCACAAAGAGAGATGCAAAGTGGTTTTATTTTTTTTTTTTAAGATTTTTTTTATTTATTCATTTGACACAGAGAGAGAGATTACAAGTAGGCAGAAAGGCAGGCAGAGAGAGAGGAGAGAGGAGGAAGCAGGCTCCCTGCTGAGCAGAGAGCCCGATGTGGGCCTCCATCCCAGGACCCTGGGATCATGACCTGAGCTGAAGGCAGTGGCTTTAACCCACTGAGCCACCCAGGCGCCCTGCAAAGTGGTTTTTTTAAAAAAAAAACACCATTATTGGCTTCGAGAACAAACTTTTAGTTCTTGCTTTATTGGCTTTATTAAATTATTGCTTTATTGATACGTAAACATGCCTGCCTCTTANGAGCAGAGAGCCCGATGCGGGCCTCGATCCCAGGACGCTGAGATCATGACCTGAGCCGAAAGCAGAGGCTTTAACCCACTGAGCCACCCAGGCGCCCCAAAGTGGTTTTTTTTTTAAAAAAAAAACACCATTATTGGCTTCGAGAACAAACTTTTAGTTCTTGCTTTATTGGCTTTATTAAATTATTGCTTTATTGATACGTAAACATGCCTGCCTCTTAGAGGGTATTCTGGGGCAAGCTTTGCAACCTCCCTGGGCCTGCCCCCTCACCTGTGAGGCACTATCCAAAGGATCTACCACAAAGGTTCTGCTGGGGCCAGGCAGGACAGCCCAGCACCGGAAGCTCCTGGCCCTGTGCCTAGCACTGACTTTTCTGTCACCACAGAGGACAGAGTACATGTAGAGGGAGTCTACTTGTCACTACCAAATTCTAATCTGATTAAAAGCTTTTGTCTCATGATGGGCATTCTTTTTTCTGATTTAGCCTAAAAAATGCAATAGAATTTACCTTTTGCTACCACATGGAACATCACCCCCATCACTCTTTAACATTCATTTGCCAACAAATAGAGTACCTACTGTGTACCAGCGTATTAGCTCCTGGGAGTACACTGACTGGTGAACAAATCCCTAACACAAAGTCAGGGAGGGAGTGATAGCAGCACGGCTGTTAGTTTTCATCCAGGCTTTGCCAAGAGATGGAGGTACTTTTTATTCTCTCACTCTTTGCTCTATGGAGAGTTAAAACCACTGGGCAGAGTGTGGTTTGCTTTTGTTTTGTTGTTGTTGTTGTTGTTTGGTAAATCACTCTTGTACTGGACAGTGAGCCAAGATACTTCTCTAAGAAACTTGCTTTCAGANTGTTTTGTTGTTGTTGTTGTTGTTTGGTAAATCACTCTTGTACTGGACAGTGAGCCAAGATATTTCTCTAAGAAACTTGCTTTCAGAGAGGATTGATGATAAGTCATCATTTGCCATACCCACATAGATTCTTCCATCATTTCTCAGGCATTGAGGTTCAGGGAAATTTTTTTGAATAATATTTTGGCTATTGTACCATTACTACGTATATAGATTTCTTGTAAAATACATCTTAGAAGGAGATCTGGCCGTGTTCATGATGTTTTTAAAGAGAAAATTGAAACATAAATCACTTGGTAAAAGCTTAGAACATAAATACTGTATTAGAACTGCCTCTTATTTATGAAAATGCATTATGAATATTAGTATAGTATTTTTGTTGAGGTGTTTCATTGCCTTGGTTAAATAATTACGGATGTTGCTTCTTGTTGTTCAAGTACCTGCTTACGTAATACACTGCTATTTGGGTGAGACTCTTAAGCGGGACTTAGATGGGGAGATAGGGTGGGGAAAACTTGATGTTTGTTAAGAAACTGGCCAAACAGGGCAGTTTGGAAATACAGTGGGATGACGAGGCTACAGAGGGCATGACACAATTTGAACGATTCAACTGTAAAAAGATTTTTTTGGGACATGGGGGATAACTGAGTATTGATTATATTTTAAATATTAAAATGATAGTGGTATGGTGGGTGTGTAACTTACACACGTACTCAGAGTTCTTTAGGGCTACATATAGGAGTTTTTGCAATTGAAATGATCCTATGACAGTCTAAAATGTGCCAGCAAAAAAATATATAAATTTATATAAATACATATAAATTTATATATTTAAATATATTTATTTTTTATATATTTATATACTTTTTTTTTAAACTGGTAAAAATGAATCAAGAATGTTAGGAAGTTAATGGCGTCCAGCTGGGTGAAAGTGGGGGTGGTGGTATCTGTTCTCTCTACTTTTGTGAATGCCAAATTTTACAAAATAAAGGTGTTTTTTTTTTTTTTAAAGCACATTATGGGGGTGAAAGGGAAAGATGCTGTCATTTTTTCCAAATGGCCCAACGCTTGAGTGTGGCGGGAGGGCAAGTGGGAAGGGACATTTCTGCCCTGGGATCTGGAGTCTCCGGGGAGTGGGGGGCTGCAAACCCTCCCAGGTCCTGCTGACCACTCTCCACGGATCCCTAAGTAGGCATGGTTTCTTGGGAGTTGGTGTTCTGATCAGATGAGTGCTTGATTTAACCCCAGACTGAACCGTCTCGCCACCCACATACATATTTTACTCAGGGGGACCTCCAGTCAAAATTGCAGTTGATTGGAAAACACACAGAACTGTTCCCAGATAGTTCCACTGTTACCCTGTATTCCCATGATCTTGGGGGGGGGGGTTGTGCAGTGCCCCCATGCCCCGAGTGGAAATAGGTCATCGCCTCAATGGCAGCTTTTGCAGAGCTGAAAATTGGAAGCAAGCATAACAAAGCTTGGGACATTCCGGGGCGGGGTTTTGTGCAGCCCTTTGGAGGCTGGCTTGCCGTCTGCGCGGGGCCGGGTCTGCGAGTGGGTGGGAGGGAGGGGTGCGGACACAAGTGCTGCACACTTGAGCTGCCTGAGCCTGGTAGGGGGCTGTCGAGTGCGCCCCGCCCCCGCCCTCACTCCCACTGATTATGTGCATAGTTGTAATCCGTCCTGGACCTGACATCCTGGATTTCAACCAAATATAAATTGAGGAAAGTTTGTTTTGTTTTGGTTTAACTTAGTATAATTTCAGAAACCCTGGGCTGTTTAAAGTAACTTTTGTTGAAGTTTGCTTTTGTAAGCAAATTTTGTAAGCTTACTGATTTAGTCTGGATTTTTTTTTTTTTAAGCTTTTGGGGTCTTACTCTCTTTTCGAAGATGGCAAAAGCCAGCATTATAGGAGAAGTGTTATGTAACACAATACACATGTGATCTTTTTAAGATTTTTTATTTTTAAATCTCTACACCCAAGGTGGGGCTCAAACTCACAACCCTGAGGTCAACTTGCACACTCAAGGGACTGAGCCAGCCAGGTACCCCCTACTGCACATGCGATCTTAACCAGAGACAAAGATTTATCAAAGAACTGGCATAAGATTTAAGGTACAACTTATCTTACTGCATGGACATTTCCATTCTTCGGTGCTTTCCCATCCCACCTGGTTAGAAAGGAAAAACCCTTCCTTTTAACTTTTACAAAGAGACTTTTAACTTTACAAAGAAAACAGTACATTCCAGGTGGGTAGTGAAGTCTAATCTATAGGCCCTTAATTTCCTGTATTCTATGAGCCTAGAATTAAAAATCATTGCAGCAGGTGATAGCCATCTTGGCCCTGTCCCTTTTGTCTTTTACGGGATCCTGAGTTTGTGGATATAATTAACTTCCCTTTTCAGTGAACTAAATTGGTGCTGAAATATGTATGACACATCTAGCAAAACTGAAATCACATGTTACAGAATCAAGACTTCACAAGCCTATTAGCTAAAGAGAAAGTGACCTTGGAGTGGGGAGAAAAGGGTGTAGACAGCATCTGTGTTTCTGGAAAGAAATCGTTTCTTTTGGGGGCCTGGGTGGCTCAGTGGGTTAAAGCCTCTGCCTTCGGCTCAGGTCATGATCTCAGAGTCCTGGGATCAAGACCCGCATCGGGCTCCCTGCTCAGCAGGGAGCCTGCTTCCTCCTCTCTCTCTGTCTGCCTCTCTGCCTACTTGTGATCTCTCTCTCTGTCAAATAAATAAATAAAATCTTAAAAAAAAATCGTTTCTTTTGTGGAATGTGACATTCTTTGATGGGTTCTTCCCCTCTCCTAGGTCAGGTGTCAAAAGCATGGTAGCTAGTTTTGTGCCCATATTAAAAGTACACATAGTGTATGTCATTCCTAGTATAAAGTAGGTTCCTACTTAATAGACGTTCACCAAAAAAGTTCTTTAAAATGCACAGTTAGTAGGTATGAGGAATACAATGTAAATGCCCTCAGCTGATAGGGGGATTCCCCCCCTCCCCCCCGCCATGCTCTTGCAGCACAGATAGATGGAACTTGGGTGAGAGTGATGATCATTTCATTTGTCAGATGTCTGGAAAGCCATTTCTTTCTGCCTCAGTTCCCTCTTTCCGGAAGCCGTGCCTGAGCCGGTGAACAGTGGTGAGGGCTCAGCACAAAACGTTCCCAGCCCAGTTTTCAAGTAGAGGGAACTGGCCTTTTTTTTTAATGGGGCTGCTCAGAAAAAGTTCCTTTCTAGCTTTGAGGTTGTGATTTGCTCTGGTTGTAATGACTACAAACAGGACTGGTTTGTCCGCTTTTGGTCTCAGTCCTGCCTGGCAGGAAGTGGGTCCGGGGGCAGGAAGTGGCTTACTTTCAGAGGCAGAAAGAGCCATTTAGAAAGACCTACGGTTTCACTACATACATGCTCCTGAAATTATATGATGGATTTTAGTTGATCTGGGCTCTTTGTATATCTATACTTTTACATAATTTTCACCTGAGAATTTGGAACAAACTTTTCAATTCAGAATTTAAAACCGTTGACTTATACTGAAATACACAACTTTTAAGAATAACATTTAAGAGCCATATAAATATAAACAAATATTTTTAGTAGCTGATTATCAGAAGTTGAGGTAGTTGCATACACCTTTCTGGGCCTGTTTCCTCAGGCTTCAAAAGAAAGTGGTTTGAGGCACCTTGGTGGCTCAGTTGGTTAGGCATCTGCCTCTGGTTCCAGGCGTGGTCCCAGGATCCTGGGATCCAGCCTCGAAAAGGGCTCCCTGCTCAATGGGGAGCCTGCTCTCCCCTTTTCCCTGCCTGTGCACTCCCTCTTTCTCTGTTAAATAAATAAATAAATAAATCTTTAAAAAAAAAAAAGTGGTTAGACGAGGATAACTTTTTCCTCTCTCACCAAGCAGTACCCACTTAGAATCAGCCTACAGAGGAGTTGGACCATGTCACTACTTTGTCAACTTACCATGTGCATTTATATAACATAAAAATGGTATAAACTAACACGTAGATACCTGAAACATGAAATTTCTTTGGAAATCCCAAGACCCAGCTTTTATGTTAATGCCCTGCCTTATTTTATTTGTTTATTTAAGAGAGCATGGCATACACACATGCACCCGTGAGCACATGAGCAGGGAGGAGGGGCAGAGGGAGAGGGAGAAGCGGACTCCCCACTGAGCAGGGAGCTTGACCTGAGCCAAAGGCAGCTGCTTAACTGACTGAGCTGCCCAGGCACCCAGTGCCCTGCCCTATTATTGTCCGCTGCACGTTGAGAATTTAACTTTAGGAGAGTTAAGAAAGGTGAGGGGTATGTAGTGCTGACTTTTATGATTAAGTTACTTTCAAAATTCCTTAAAGTGATACTGAATTCTTTGTTAAAATGAGGTAGGTGCCCACCCCATGGTGTCACATTGCTCTTGGAGTTGAAGGCAGGGGCCTGGCATACCCACCCCCATATTTCCATGTTAAAATTTAAACTCACGTTTCCTAAAACTAAGGACTGTGCTAAACCTGAACTGAGAAGCTTGACTGATAGCTACTTGGTTTATAATGGAGTTGAGCCGGCTCATTTGTCATTGAACTCTGGTTATGACCTTTTGACCTGGGCAAACTCTGGCCAGTGACTGCTTTTTTCCACCCCTAGAAGGAATAGGAGGGGAGGGCACTGGATTGCTTTAATCCAGAAGGATAATGACCCCAGCCTAAGGCACTGGATTGTGGCAGGTTCATTTGTTTCTTGATAAATACTCCCTATAGGACGTTCTCAGTGTTCTATTAACTGTGAGCATCAGCCCACATGTAGTCAAGTTTGAATTGTCCTGCTGGCAAAGTGACCACCATCACCAGAATGGAGTATCTGGAGCTGCGTGATGGGCACCAGAGACAGAACAGCCACCAGCAACATCACCCAGTCCTCTGACTTTCAGTACTTCATATTCCCAGGAATAGTGAGACCACCCATCCATGATTCCTAAGGTTATAGGAATTCCTGAGAACTGTGGGTCAGAACTTTGACCTCTGTAGAAGTGCTATAGAGTGATTTGATGATTTTATTGTTCCTATCACCAGGTAATAAAAGGCCAGTAGATTGTCCTAGTTTT
The DNA here is from genome assembly GCA_002007465.1 of Ailurus styani. Lineage (NCBI taxonomy): Eukaryota > Metazoa > Chordata > Mammalia > Carnivora > Ailuridae > Ailurus > Ailurus styani. Next base: position 4,865,796 of record LNAC01000025.1, read on the forward strand.
GTATAACTGTTTGAAAACTTTATCAGAACATGAGCTTTTTTTTTTAGATTTTATTTATTTATTTGACACAGAAATCAGATCACAAGTAGGCAGAGAGGCAGGCAGAGAGGGAGGAGGAAGCAGGCTCCCTGCTCAGCAGGGAGCCCGATGCGGGCCTTGATCCCTGAACCCTGAGATCATGACCTGAGCCGAAGGCAGAAGCTTTAACCTACTCAGCCACCCAGGTGCCCCAGAACATGAGCTTTATATCTATTCTACCCATCTCTCTTCAGTGGTTTGTGGTGCTACAGACAAAACGGTGATACACAGTATTTTTACTGAACTGCCTGACCATTTTTGTTCTAATTAATTCCAGACTTTTACATTTGCAAAGCTAGGTGACCAGTTTTCTTTGGCATCTGAAAATTTTCCTGTGCCTAACAATCAAGGTAGTTTGTTCACCGCCACTCCCAGTTTCTTTAATCTTAGAAGAGCATATAAAATGATGCAATTGGGTATAGTCTAAATGTGTAAGGTGCAGAGGAGCTTGAAAGAAAAGAATAGCAATATTGGAAGTCATTATCCATAGATTTACAGATTTGCCATTAGCAGTATCTTAGTAGTGAGATGTATTTATACTGTTATTTCCATGTTCTCTAAAGGTCAATAAGCGGGGCGCCTGGGTGGCTCAGTGGGTTGAAGCCTCTGCCTTTGGCTCAGGTCATGATCTCAGGGTCCTGGGATCAAGCCCCGCATCGGGCGCTCTGCTCAGCAGGGAGTCTGCTTCCCTCTCTCCCTCTGCCTGCCTCTCTCCCTACTTGTGATCTCTCTCTCAAATAAGTAAATAAAATCTTAAAAAAAAGTCAATAAGCCTCAAGAAATCTGGTGTTAAGAGCCAGAACTTAAACATATTATCTCTGGAGTTTTTAAACTTTGAGCCCAGCCTGCTCTGAGCGTGTAGTGACAGGTGGCTCCTGCTGATGGTGGGAACATTTAAGTAGGGACCTCTGCCTCCCCTCCTCTGGGGAACCGTGGGGTTAGTGTTTGTGCCAGTGCAATATCAGATCCCTGTGGCCTTTACTCCATTTAATGCAAAATCATATTTTAAGGACCTCATTTCTGTTGTACTTGTCTTCTCTCTGTGCAGTAATGTTTTGCTGTTTTGGTAAATACCTCCCCATAACAACATGTTGATTTCCCTTTTGACCTCTTTATTCTTAAAAGAATGGTGTACAGCAACAGGGTGGTTTCTTGGACCGTCTTTCTTGAATAAAAGTTGGGATCTTCTAAATTACATGCTTAGTAGAAACTACAACAGTGTAAAATATGGTCAGTGGATTTTCAATGGCAACTACTTCTGTATAATTTTGTTGTTTATATAAACATTGTTACTGGGATCAGCAATGCCCATTTAACTAAGACAAACATTTTACATCACTGGTAGAAACAAAGTTTCTTTTAAATAGTAGCCTTTACTTTGACCCCCTAAAAAGAGCTGGTGATGTGGAGGGAGAAGAGCTAAAAAATAAAATCCACTTGCCTTTGTGGCTTTCCAACTTTGCTTTCCTTGACCGAATTCATGTGTCTGCATTTCTGCACTAAGCTGATGAAGGTTTGCTAAGTTAATGTTTTACAGAACTTGGTTATTTGTTAGCCAGGCATTGTGAAAAATGACCACTGCGTGTCATAGCTGATGTTATGATTTATTGAGTTGGAGTCTCGTTTATAATGACTTGATTTTTTCTTAAGATCAGGATCCAGAGAAACTACCAGATAGGGGTCCATCTGTTGGGATACAGAGTATATGGGATATACGAGTGTAAGTTTGTAACTGTACTCTAGTTCTAGTGAATGAAAGTTCAGTAAAGATATTTTCACATGATGGATTAGAAATAGTAACGGTAAATGGATTAATTTTGCCAAAAGCTGTTGTGGCTTTTTGTATGTTCAGGATAGTAACCTCTTTCCCTGATGAGAGCAGTGGCTGTCCTGGGACGGCCTCATCTGTGAGCTTGGGAGAGCTCTAGATTTCCAGGCTCCATCCCAACTTCCTGAGTCAGAATCTCTGGGCCTGGGGCCCAGAAAACTGTGTCAGCAAGCTCTTTAGGTGATTCTTTTGCTTGTTCAGGTTTGAGAACCATTGCCTCAGAGGAGCACTGAGGGCCCAGGGAATGGTTTATAAGGTGCGGCTGGCTGGATTTCCTAAACCATTACTAAGGGACACCAGACTTCATAAAGCATGCTTGATATTGCCACGTTTCTTTTTTTTTTAAGATTTTATTTATTTGACACAGATAGAGAGATGGCAAGTAGGCAGAGAGGCAGGCAGAGAGAGAGAGAGGAGGAAGCAGGCTCCCTGCGGAGCAGAGAGCCCGATGTGGGGCTCGATCCCAGCACCCTGAGATCATGACCTGAGCCGAAGGCAGGGGCTTTAACCCACTGAGCCACCCAGGCGCCCTATTTCCATGTTTCTTTGCGCAGCAATGGACAGGGCTCTGGAGGCATTTATGTTAATCTGGGAAAGTCTAAAATATAAAGATAGTATTCATTTAAAATATATATACACACACACATGCAATTTAATTATTTAATTTAATTATTAAATTGAGTGCTGACTAGCTATAACATGCTAGGCACCATCGAAGTCAAATGTAGAACAGAAGACTCAGCCCCTGCTTAAAAATTAGGGAAAGAGCATGATTTACTTGGGAGAACCCTGAACAGGAACCTGGGTTCTCACCTCTGCTCCTTGTTGGGACCACTGTCAGTGCTCTTCCTTCATTTGTGAAGTGAAGGCGTCAACTAGAATTCATGATGGCTAGAAATACTACTGGCTTCGGGAGAAGCGTGGGAGAGTAGGATTCAGAGTGTTTTCTACTGATTTCACATCACTTTGTTTGGCAACTGGGACCTTCTTTCTGAAAACAGTATTTTTTTAAGATTTTATTTCTTTATTTGACACAGAGAGATCACAAGTAGGCAGAGAGAGAGGAGGAAGCAGGCTCCCTGCCGAGCAGAGAGCCCGATATGGGCCTCGATCCCAGGACCCTGAGATCATGACCTGAGCCGAAAGCAGAGGCTTTAACCCACTGAGCCACCCAGGCGCCCAGAAAACAGTATTTTTTTTTAATTATTTCTTTATTTATTTGACACAGAGAGAGAGATCACAAGTAGGCAGAGAGAGAGAGAGAGGAAGAAGCAGGCTCCCTGTCGAGCAGAGAGCCGGATGTGGGCCTCGATCCCAGGACCCTGAGATCATGACCTGAGCCGAAGGCAGAGGCTTTAACCCACTGAGCCACCCAGGTGCCCTTAAAAATCAAGTTTTTTAAATAAGTCATTTTTCTTTCATCTTTGTTTCCTCCTGAAGAATTTTTATTCTTAGTCAATTTGAATACCAAATTGACTAGTCAGTGACGTTGTTTTCCAGCTGTTTCTTATTTTACAATCACTAAAGCAACATGACACTCAACCCAAATGTCCATCAGCTGATGAATGGATAGACAAAAGTAATGTATCCATGCAGTGGAATATTTTTTGGGAATGAAAAGGGAATGATGCACTGAACAGGCTAAAACATGGATGAATCTCGATTAAAAACATGCTAAGTGATGGGAGGCAGTCACAAAAGGCCACATGTTTATAAGAAGTGTGGAGAACTGGGAAATCTATGAAGACCAAAAGTAGATGAGTGGTTCTCAGGCCTGGGGAGGAGGATTGGGAGGGGTGACTGCTGATGGGCAGCAGGTTTCTTTCAGGGAATGAAATGCTCTAAAATTAGATAGTGGTGCTGGTTGCATAACTCTGTTGAAAACCACTGAATTGCATGTTTTAAATGGGTGAATTATGTGTAAGTTATATTTCAACAAAGCTGTTATTAAAAAAGCACATAATGACTCGACATGAAAATCAAAATACAATAGTCTCTAATTATTCAGTTACATAAACCAAAATAGCATCTCAGAAAACTGTTATAACTCATTTATTATCCGTTGTGAGAATTTTTCCTTGTGCTTACCCCATTTGTGGGAGAACATTTACTCTATCTACTTCCTATCAGAGCATTTCTAAGTATTTGAAAGGTCTTATCCAAATATTTGAAAGCTGTTGGAAGTTGCTGAAGTGGCACCTTTGGAAGAAGACTGGAATGTTGGAAAACAGCGTTGACATTTTTAAGTGATTATGAAAGGTCAAGCTCTCAATGTAATCCTGGTGGTGCTTGGATTGTTCTACTCAGACTAATTTTTGAGTAAGTGCAGGTGTGATAGTATTGGGACTAACCTGTTACCACTGAATCCACCGCCTGAAATTCAAACGTTCAAACACAGTCATTTGTATTTCCCTTTCTATTTTAAATGGTTTTCCTGCTTCTTAAGTATGTAGGGCAGTCACTGTAAACTTGCCCCCTGCCACATTCTGGCTACAAAAGTTCGATCTGATTGCCTTGTCTTCAGAGACATACCCGCTTGCTTGCCTGTAAAGTTTGTGGAGAAACTTGTCTTTTGAATGTTTCCTTCTTGGTCTTTAATACGGTATGAGTTAATTCTGTAAAAAGTGTGAGGAGAGAGGTAATCTTAAACCAAGTTTCTTTAAAGTATCTCAGGAGGAAATGGGCACTTCCCAAAAGAAAAATTGCATGACTAGATTTATTTACCAAAGCAAGGGAAAGAACTGGGAGGTAATTTGGCAGCCAGAAATTCAGCAGTCAAACATGGGTTAGATGTAAAACACAGTATTTCATTGTCAGCTCTTTTTCACACCTCTCAGGCTCTTAGAAGGCATTTTAGATACTATTTTGATAAAATTAAACTGGGAAGATGTAGAAATCATGTTTTCCCTACTGGTCCTTCAGGATATTCCGTGGAAGAAACTTCTGTGGATAGAATGGTCCCGGGGAATCCTGACTAGGTGTCCTGGCATTTTGTGACAAAGACATTAACGCAAAGACACTCAAAAGTCTTTCTGTTAAAGAAAAAGGAAACAGGATCAACCTTAACTTATGTGACCTCAGAATAGCCCCTTTTGTATCACCTCTTTGTCCCTCTCCCTCTGAAGGTTAGATGATGTTCCGGAGAACTGCACAGCCACTGACTTGGATGGTGTCAGATTTAAGTCATAGAGTGTTACAGTTGGGAGATCCCTTACAGATAAAGCATTTACAGAGTGTTACAGTTGGGAGATCCCTTACAGATAAAGCATTTCCAGTTACAGTACTTCATCCTACAGATGAGGGGAAGTGGCTTTCTTCAAGATGGGGACCACTGGGCAGGGATTCGCTGGGATGCCTAGGGAGCTGGATTCTGGTGCCTACCTGCTGTCAGGCCTGTGCTCCCGATTGCTCGGTTTTGGGGGGGGGGTAAGCAAAGGGGACAATGGATTTATTTCTGTTTTAAAAGTATAAATTGTTACGAGTTTATTTAAAAAACAGATTATGGTTTAACACCTTTACATTCTCTTATTGGAAACAAAAATGTCTGTTGCATTGGAGCAATGAAACCTATGCTACTCTGTGTCCAGCCAGAGAGTTGCATTTTCCCTCCTGGAAATGTGAAAACAGGTGTGAGCTTTTCCTTTCCCCAGGAAAACAATCTCCTGGCCAGCTTTGAATAGTTTCACAGTTGGCTATTTTTCTCATGAATCTTTCCGGTCCATCCACACCTTCCCAAGAAGGAGTTGTAGACCTGCCTGTTGTCACAGCTCCAGCTTTAATTGTACCCCCACACCTCCCCTTGTGCTTTTGGACTCTAGACCTAGCATGTCAGAGGCAGAAGGACCTCAGAACTTCTAGTGCAAACCTTTGGCTTACAGTTAAAGGGGGTGAGGCCCGGTGGGAGGAAGCCCTCACTGCAGCACCAGCTCTCAAACCCAGACCCCCTGGCTGCGTTCTCTTGCTTCTGTTTCAGTGATCCCCGAATTCAGCTGGTCCTCACTTGTGTGGCTTTAAAAAATACAGATCCTTGGGCCAAGGCCCAGAAACTCGGGTGTTTGAAAGGCTATTCTGGGGATTCTAATAGTTGGGCCCCTCTGGAAACAACTGTGGTGAATGGGGGCTGTTAGATGCCCATCTCTGTCCGTTCTGTTGTAAGTGACTGAGGGTCAGTGGAGGCCTGACTCCTTCTGTCACATGGCCCCCCTCGTGCCCCGGGCCACCAGTAGGTGTTTGGTTCTTGTAGAGTGAGTGAGCCCCAAAGGCATGCCCACTAACTGGGGCAGGCTGGGAACAGTGAAACGAAGCTATTACAGCTCATTGGCTTGTAGTGTCACAGTTTTGAGCCGAGTTAACCCATAAGAACAGCAAAAAGTTTTTTAAAGAGTAGATTATTAAGCAGAGGGAGGACAGAGACAACAACATTACAGTTAGGTTTTCATTAACTTCCTTAACTAAGGCAAAGATAGGTTTATGTGTTAAACTCCCATATCAAATAACCTCTGCATTCTCTAGAGGTGTGGTGCGTATACCCGGGGAACAGTAGTCACGGTCATGAATAAAAAGCATGTGTGCCATTTTGCTTAGATTTAAGAATTGTTACTGGCCAGTTTTGTTCTTGTTTTAGAAATAAAACTTAGGTTCAACTGATTTTTGTTTTTAGAACATTTCTCTCAGATACAGACCAGCAGCATATACTAATATTCCAGCGATCAAAAACTCTCCTGTCTTACTGAAATGAAACACAACTCCCCTACTAAGCTAGGCTACTGGGGCAAAAAGAGGAAAGATTTTTCTGCTGAATATGGCCAGTGTGGAAAATAGGTGTTATACTCCTTAGAACCTCATTTCCCTGCATGGGTTCAGGCATCTTCATATAACGTGTTTTGACTTCGGTGTAAGACAAGTCCTTTTATTCTAAAATTGTGACATAGTATATAGCTAGAGGAAGACTGCATTATTTTTAATCTGTGGAGTTTAAAAACCTATTGTTAACTCCATTATCTGACTTAATTTATGAATTCCCATTACACATAGTGATATACAGTTAAGTCTGGTTCCTTCTATGTTAGAACTTTCAATATGGCTTTGTCTCTTAGCTTCAGGGGGGATAGCATGTGAAGGAGACCTGAATTAAACCATCATCTACATTGTCAACCACATGGGTGTGTGTGCGCGTGTGTGTGCGCATTGGGGGTGTGTGAGCAAAACTAAACTCAGTCACCATCATCATCCCCAAACAAAGCCTCATGTTTAAAAGGTTTTCAGTATTTTGTCAGGGCTTAGAGAAAGACTGCCTTTTGGGGTTCGATTTTCAATGACTGACTACATATTCTATATACACACCTGTACCACATATTACTATGGGATTTTGTTGCCTTCAGCAAATGTTGCCTTTGTTAAGAGATGTGCTTTGGGGGCAATTACCAAGACAATAAAAATTATAAAACATGCATTCTTTCTCCCAGCCTTTGCACATGGTTTGGGTGTGTGAGGGGGTACGTTTTAAGCCTGTGGGCCTCTGGTATTTTGGTGGGACCATCCTCACATTTAGCATGCAGGACCATACAGGCCCACTTTATTTCTGTGCACCATTGCAATTATGAGTGTCAGCTTCCATCCAAGTTCTGAAAGCAGTTGCTTATCTGGGAAACTCAAGACAATGATAATTAAAAAGGAGAATTGGGGGTGCCTGAGCGGCTTGGTTGGTTAGGTGTCCAACTCTTGATTCCGGCTCAGGTCTCTGCTCTGGGCCAGGAGCCTGCCTCAGATCCTCCCTTTACCTCTCCCTCTGCCCCTCCCCACCCTGTTTGCTCACCTGACTGTGCTTGAGAGCAAGCGCACGCTCACATGCATTCTCTCTCTCTCTCTCTCTCTCTCTCAAAAAGGGAGAGTTGAGATTTAGATATTGCTAAATTCCGATTTCTTCTGATTGCTAAATTTCTGATTCTTAATTGCTCAAATCTGATTTCTTTTAAAGCCCTGAATAAGTGGACCAAAAAATGTATATAAATGGTCCTGTCATCTGAGTAAATGGTTAATTTTAAACTTTGATACAAGTTTATGCTCTATTTCATTATTAAAGATCTATAAAATTGGAAATAATCTTAACAGGCTTTACAGACACAGAACTCTTGAACCTGCTTCTGATGAAGGCAGTGCCCTGCTGTGGTCCTTAGTCTGGGTAGCAACCTCCCTTCTCCTTAGAGAGCATGTGGAAATGGTGGGGGGCACTTCCAGATCTCCCCCAGCGGCTGAGGACACCTGTGTTAGTAGATGGGCTCAGGGATGCACTTGGGATAGTCTTGCAGAAGGAACACCTGCGCCCAGGGTGCCAGTTGTGCCCCCGTGAGAAACAGGTGAGGGTAGGGACAAGTCCAGGACCAAGCACACCGGTGACGCAGAGCAGCTCGGCCGCAGGCCGTCAAGGTACCACTCCCGCATGTGCCATTGAGGTTCGTGAGTTCTCTCATCTCAGCCTCTTAGCTCAAGATTGTAGAGCACACACTATATATGTGAATGTACATGTATATTGATAAAATTAACTTGACTTTTAATTTTAGTGGCATTTTTGAAAAGAATTCTAATGTGTCCCCAAATCAGATCTGGAAATTACGCTCAACGACTGAGCCACCCAGGTGCCCCTGGAGCTGCTTTTTCATCTCTAATATGTGCATTTGGAACCATAATTGAGAAAGCTATTCATCTTTTGGCTTCATAACACCCACTTTGTGATTATTTTTAATAAATTATTGCCAGCAAGAAAAGAAACCGAGGTTTTTATATTATAATATAATTAAAATATGTAAAATATGCCTCATCTTTGTAAACTTGAGAGGGGAGACTTTTATTGAAATCCTGGAAAATTATACTTCCCTTCTCTTTACTGTCAGCCAGAGAACATTTAAAAGACAGTGGATTTATGTCAAAGTATCTCTTAGTTATCAGTCTTGAGGGTTAAAAGAAACAATCCGTGAAGACAGATTTTGTTTCTAAAGTCAGAACTAGTGTGGGCGCTGAATGAGGGTCTTGCGCTGGCTGGACACTTGCGCAGCTAAGTCTTAGTCCTGCTATTCTGTCCTCATGATACCTGCATCCAAGGCAGGAAGATTTTAGGCTATATGTCTATCCAGCTACTTACGTATTTCACTTGAAAAATGGTAAAAAACAAACTTTTTTAAACAATTTTATTTATTTATTTGACAGATTACAAGTAGGTAGAGAGAGAGAGGAGGAAGCAGGCTCCCCCCCCCAAGCAGGGAGCCCGATGCAGGGCTCTATCCCAGGACCCTGAGATCATGACCTGAGCTGAAGGCAGAGTCTTTAACCCACTGAGCCACCCAGGTGCCCCAAAGCAAACATTTCTTAATCATAAACATTGGTGACTATTGTATTTTCCGTTGGGACAGTGATACAAATATTTGTTTTCCATATGCTAGTAAATTTGAGTTTTCTCAAGTGGTAAATTTGAACTACCCTGAAGTGAATTTTTTAAACAAAAAGCTCAATGGGAATTAGAGACCTCTTTAGGGCCCCCTTGACCCCTACCTCCATTCTTTGTCACCTGACCATCCCATGATACACCCATCCCCATATTTTACTTCTGTCCTCTGCCAGAGGCTCTCAGAGGTTTGTAGTGAGAGGGTGTGTACCATTTTTCTTGTTGCGTCTTTCATTCCTAAAGCAATTTTCCATGTTTCTACCATCTTCATAATTGGCATTGAAATTATTGCAGGATATTCTCTTTGATGGGTCTTCAGTCATCTGACCATTTCTCTTTTCACTATTTAGTTTCCGGTGTTTCTAAACATGCTGATATGTTGCTCCTCCCCTCCTTTCACTTACTGCCTTGGTCTGAATTCCTGAGGAGGCTCTCCACCCCACTGGTGTCTTCCTCAGTTGTCATGAGGGTCAATACGAGCTGGTACACGGAAAAATACGCTAAGGGTTATCAAAGTATTTTTGTAGAAAAACAGCCTAGACAGAAGTGTGGATGTACTTTGTTAAAGCAGAGAGGGATCAGCTATCTACTGTTGGCTTCGGTGCGTGAGTGTGTGCGTTGTGACACCATGAGAATGGAGGTCAGTGAGGAGTTTACTCTTGCCGTGGTGCTAAGTAGCTCTGAGTTTTTGCAGAAGGCTCAGATTATTATGAGAAATGAACATTGTTAAGTTTAATTCATTTTGTTCTGTTTTTTAGATCAACGTCCGAGTTACCACCATGGATGCGGAGCTGGAGTTCGCCATCCAGCCAAATACAACAGGAAAACAGCTTTTTGATCAGGTTGGTCTCTGTGGGCTTAGGAGAGAGAATTCCCATTTAGGAAAAGTTTTTTTTTCCAAATCTGAATGATTGTGCTGTGTGTAGTGGTTTGCTGTACTTCTCTTTGTAGAGGAGGACATTTTCTCCTCCTTCCAGGGGTTCACACTGTCATAAACACTCTGCAGGAGTAGAGTGTTCACAGCCCTGTGAGAGGAAATTTAGGGAAAGCTCTGAAGTCTTTATCAGCACAGTGCCACATCCGGAAGCTCTGACTCCATCCCCTCAGCCCGAGGGGTCTTCATGGTCACCCCACCCATCTCCTGCCATCTGGTTGGCAGGTCCGAGTGCGGTGAGGGCCACTCACCTAAGGGCCTGGCTGGAACCAAGCAGGCAGTGGGTTCCATGTCCAGCTGCAGCATCTGTGAGCTCACTCAGGTGTCAGCAGATGTGTTTCTGTGAGTTGGGCAACAGAGCACATCCACATTCCCGGGTATTGCTTCCTGAGACTTGCAGGCGAATGCAGAGTTTTCATAATCATGAGCCACTAAGAAAGCTGTGATAACTCTTCCATGGAACAGTTCCAAGTTTAAGAACAAGATCTGCTTCTCTGAGCTGAGTAAATTCTGCTCTGGGGCCAAGGATCTGAGAGGGCAACAGGAGCAGACGTAAGTTTACAGGTCCCTTGAGCTCTAGCCAGCCTCACTGAGAGGCCCCGCTGACAAGGAGGTGCTGCTCTGTACCCTCGAACCAAACCCAGAAATGTGAGTAGGTGCTAACTGGGAAATGCAGGAGGTAGAATTCCAGCAAATTTAGAAGGTATTAGTGAGTCCCTTCCATGCTTGATGATAAGCCTTCTTATCCCCAAAAGTGAGCACCCAGTGGGTTAACCCCCCGTGTGCTGGGCCAGCTCTGTGCAGCGGTCCCAGGTGCCAGCACTGTTCTGGTGTGTGCACGCTAGGCCTCCTGCCCTAGGAGAGGACACCTTCTCTGTTCTCCCTCTGCTGCTGTGATGAGGTCATCCCTGGCTCGGCCTTACCCAGTAAGGATGAAGGCTTTTACTGCTCTGGGTGAGGCTGCACTTGGGACAAAAATCTAAAGGTTTCTCCTGAAAGATAATCCGGAAGTAAGTTAAATGGAACCAGCTGAATGCCATGAGGGTCAGTGGTTAGAACAGGGATGGGTAGGAGGCCCTTGGTCACCCCAGAGTTCTTGTGTGTGAGTGGTAGGCTGTCCTCAAGCAATTTTTAAAGCAGAGATGGAAACTCTAGGTTAGCTGGGTTATAGAGTTTTGATGTCTCAGCCATTTTGCTGCCCTTGACTCTGTCTGCCTTGTTCCGTTCACATGTTACTTCTCAGAAATTGTGTGAAGAGGCCATCAGGAGTCCATGGTACTTCTGCAAGATAGAAAAGCCACTATCTCTTAGAAGATCCTTGTCTGCTCCTTGGGGTCCTTTGGAAGGGGCGGGGAGTGGAGAGAGCTGGAGAAGCCTGCCTGCTCCTTCAGATACTCCTGTCGGGTGGTTCAGTTCTACAGACGTTTTTAACTGCACACAATTGTGCGGGGCCCCAAAGCTGCATACTGCCCAGGATTATCTCCGCTTCTTGATCCAGGGAGCCGTGTTGCTAGAACTCTGTGTCCTAAGTGCTGAGTGATCACATCTACTCTGGTGCTCACTCGGGTTGGTTTTAAGCCAGGTATTTTTCTGATACTAGATTATCTCCTACTGGTAGCATGGAGCTGTGGATTAAAGGGTGTATAAAAAATGAACCCTGAACTCCGTCTGTAGACGTGGGTTATTTAAAAAGTGCTAACCACATAAATCCAGTCGACATGCCAAGTTTCGGTGAGCTCTATATCTAAGTTATTCCAAAGCTCACTAGTTGTATCAACACTCCTATTCAAGTACTTATTACTGTTCCTCACCCCAGAAAGTCAGGCCCCCTGAATCCATGTGCTAAAGAAAAGCAAAGCCACATTCCACCTAGACATCTCTGTTTCCAAGTCACGTTTCCTGCTTTAATCTTTGCCAACCTCCCAAGACTGGTAATGAGGTCCCACCACTGATCATTTACTGGAAAGGGAAGTAGTGGGAGACAGACAGACCCTGAACTCTGCCTTCGGCAATGAGACCTGGATCACAAAGCTCTCTGACAGAGTTCCCGTTTAATTTCTTTACAGTTTGGTGTACCTGTCATGAAAAATACCCCATAATCTGAGAACGCTAAGGCTAGAGCAGACCTGGGAAATGGCTAAGTCTGTGAGGATATCAAGTCCCAGAGAGAGAATTGCCCGAGGTTCTCTAGCTTGCCAGGGCCAGGGCAGGGGCTGGCTCACAGTGTCCAACCCTACTTACTTATTACTTATACTCGTCTCTTTGAAGATGCATTTGTTGATCCTTCCGTGGTAGCACATGACACAGAGGACATCCCACCTTCCTGTGTGTGGGTGGTCAGGACCGTTCTCGGGGACGCCCTACGTGCTTTCCGGAGCTCCTTCCCCACACCCCAACCAGGCCGGGCATGTTTTCTTCTTTATGTCTTTAGAGTTTGTGTCCTTTTCTCTGTTGCTCACCTGATGACCCTAGAGGTCTGGGAAAGTTGTTCATGGGCCAAGCTACCAGTCACTAGAATATGGTCCTTAAATGGAATGGGCCAGAAGAGACTTAGTCTGAGGGGAGTTAGTCTGAACCCTTGTTTCCCACCCGTGAGTTACTCCAGTCTCTTCTGCAGTAACTAACCCAACTCCGCCCTGGTGCTCCCGCCTTATCCGCGCCTAGATTCTCATCCAGGGACCTGATGAAGGGCCCGAGCACTGCCTCTCCGCTGCCACAGTTCCTGACGTGGCAAGAAGGGTGGGACTCAGTGTGCCCACTGTGTCCATCATCAAAGCATATGTTCCAGCTGCCACTTGAGATTGAGCTAAGTAGACCTGTCCCTGCATTTTCCTTTCCAGAACTGCCATTTAAAACACAGCCGAGGCAGAGATAAAGGAGTAGACCCCACTCTGTTCATATTCTGCTTCCATGATGTGTATCAACTTTAGGGTGAGCTAAGGACATTGGAGGGAAGGTGAGGTGCATTTTTCCAGGAATATTGAGTTTCTCTTGTAAGGAGGACTTCATTCAGCATTGACTTTTAGAATGGACTGAAGGAAAGGTTAATTCAGTTGTGCCGTTTTGAGGAAGCCATCGGACTAGAAGTAAGGCTTTGAAACATGCTGCAGACCATTATCCTGGAATGAGATGAAGATGCCACAGAGACATTTGGCAGAATGGGGCGCCCAGGGACAGGCTTTTCACTGAGTGAGTGAGAGCCCTGGGTTATGACCACAGTGTCGCTCCAGAGTCTGCTCTCCTTCGTGAAGGGGCCTGGCCACATCATCGCAGAGGGAGAAGCGTCTGCGCTGTGGCTGTGGAACTGAGCGAGGGTCTGACTGGAATGGGGAGGGCAGTCATGCAGATAGGAAGTCATTTCAAACCGGTTAGGACCCAGGCTAAGGCTGCAGTTCAGTGGGTGGAATACAGTACTAGATGCTTATGTATGTGGGGCTTTCTTGTACAGCTTTGAAAACAACTTTGAAAAAACCCAAAGAGGAAGGCAAGGCAGGTTTTATATCCAAATGTTGAGCTTGAGGTTTACAGGGAGTGAGAAATTTGCAGGGTTGGGTACAGAAAACCTGGTCTTCATATTAGCTACCCTAAAAATACCTCGCAGGGTTCACAAGAGACTTGAGAGTTAGCACAGAACAGTCCAGGTTCTTCCACAACATCCCATGATGGAGGCCTGCCTCCGGTCTTTGGTGTATGGTGATCAGGTTGCTGCAGCTCCAGCGAGCATCCGGTCCCCCAGTGGATGAGGAAACAGGCTCAGAGCAGTTTATTTGGAATTTCAGATTTTATTTTAAGCAAGTGCTCCAGGTAGCTGATTTGTCATTTCTCATGTGTTCAGACCTCTTTCCCTTTAAATGTGATAGAAGCCATGTATTTGAAGAATGGTAACCTTTTTATAAAGGCTTAGTATTGTATGTCATGGGATTTAAACTCTGCAGCAAAGCTCTGGGACTCGGTTGTGATGATGTCTACCAGGTGTCCCTAGCAGGTTGCTTTTCTGTTTCTGAGACAATAACCAGTGTGGGATTCTGTCTGTAATGGAAAAGAGACTTTCCCTAGTACTGTGGAGGATTTTATTTATTTATTTTGAAGATTTATTCATTTAGTTGAGAGAGAAACCATGCACACGCCTACCTGACCAGGGTGGTGGTGGGGGGTGTTGCGGATGGAAGAGAAATCAAACAGATTTCCCTGCTAAGTGCAGAGCCTGGTGTGGCCTGACAGCCCGACCTGAGCTGAAATCAAGGACACCCAACCAACGGACCCATCCCAGGTGACCCTGAGGAGAATTTTAAAATACAAAATCCTTGCTATGACCTAGGGTTGAATTCTACCTTCCTGTATCAGAATTTCAAATTTCTGGAGGTTGGAAGAATTGTAGTCACCCCTTGGCATGTGTGAAGCATAACTCACCTATTTCACCGCTTTCCCTGAAAGGTCACACCATCTGTCTCCCACCTGTCTAGGGACTGATGTTTCCCTCTTCCTAGTTAAGCAGAGGCCGGGGCCAAATGACTGAGAAGCAGGGATAGGCAACCAGAGGAGACCCAAGTGTTGCTTTGTTTCACTTGGTTGACTTTCAACACCTTCTTCACATGGGCACTCCTGACAGGAGACATTCACGCCTGCAACACACACTTCCCTGGTGTCCCCTGGGTGGTGCCTGATGGTGTGCTTACTCTAACTCAGCTGGGTGTCTTTACTCAGGAAAGCTAATGGAGTACAGAGGAGTAGGGGTGAGAATTTATAAGATCTTCAGATTTTCTGAGATTTAAAGTTAATCCTGAATCTGCTTAGATGTTTGTTAAAAATAAGTTGTTCATGGCTTTGGGGAATAGCCTCCGTTAGTAACAGGTTGGGATTCCTGTTGGGATGGTGTAGGAGAGGCGTGCAAGGTGTGACTGAGCCGCCAGCACCTCGCTCTCCTGGCTGCTCCAGCCCCTGCCCCCACTGTCTCTCTCACACAGGTGGTTAAGACCATTGGCCTTCGGGAAGTGTGGTACTTTGGCCTCCAGTACGTGGATAATAAAGGATTTCCTACCTGGTTGAAACTTGATAAAAAGGTAAGTCAGAGTTAACTATTTACAGGCTGTTTGATTGTTGGTCTGCTCTGTTAACTTTGAAACTGGAGCACCTCACTTTGTCTTTTGTTTTTTTGTTCTTGTTATTTGTGTAAAAGTTTTTACAGACAAAAAAGATTGCAGGTTTCTAGTAAATGGGGGATATTGGTTGGAAATTAGATCCTGGCATTTCTCCTCACTGCTCACTCATTGGGGCATATGATGGTTAATTGCATAGCTTTTAGTTGACCTTAGTTTCTTTTCCCCAATGAGATTGTTAATCTTATAAACCATGAATCATTCACTGTTTTGTAAGAACCTGTTATTGCTTTGTTTGAACCTGTGATAGATGATCTTCAACTCCAAAGACTGAATAATTCCATTAACAACTAAAGAAAAGCAATAAGCTTAAATGTGTTTCCTCCACCCAATTTGAAAATGTCCTTTTTCCCAAACCTGTGTCTTCTTCCCATATTATTGTAGTAAGTCTGGGGGCAATCAGGGATGGGAAGGGAGGGAACATGAGTAGTTTTTAAAATGTAAGTTCACCTCCTACACTGTTGGTGAGAATGCAAGCTGGGGCAGGCACTCTGGAAAACAGTATGGAAGTTCCTCAAAAAGTGGAAAATAGAGCTACCCTAAAACCCAGCAATCACACTACTGGGTATTTACCCTAGAGATACAAACGTAGTGATCTGAAGGGGCACCTGAATGTTTATAGCAGCAATGTCCACAATAGCCAAACTATGGAAAGAACCTAGGTGTCCGTCAGCAGATGAATGGATAAAGAAGATGTGGTGTATGTATATATATATACACAGTGGAATCCTATGCAGCCATCAAAAAACCGAAATCTTGCCATTTGCAACAACATGGATGGAACTAGAGGGTATTATGCTAAGTGAAATAAGTCAGAGAAAGACAATTATCGTATGATCTCTCTGATATGAGGAATTTGAGAGGGCAGGGGGTCGTGGGGGGTAGGGAGGGAAAAAATGAAATGAGATGAGATCAGGAGGGAGACAAACCATAAGAGACTCTTAATCTTAGGAAACAGTTGCTGGGGGAGGGAGGGATAGGGTGGCTGCCTTATGGACATTGGGGAGGGTGAGTGCTGTGAATTGTGTAAGACTGATGATTCACAGACCTGTATCCCTGAAGCAAATGATACATTATATGTTAATAAAAAAAATGTAAGTTCCATGTCCCACAGCTTGACTGGCCATGGGAACAGACATGCAGGCTGTTCGTAAGCAGGCTGCTTCTAAATTTGAGTTCTCTGGAACTGGGAACATCTCCCCAGAAGTTAGGGGCCCGTGCTAGGTGGCTTGGTGGGTCACTGGCTGCTGCTGGACTTCAGCTAAGTGTGGGAGGCAGTAGAACTTTAGCTGGCCTGTTTTTGTCTTATGTGCTAAAAGATGACTTTCGGGTAAATGTTATCTTCTGAAAACTGGCCTGCCCTTTTGAGCCAATGGTTAGGAACTGTGTTCGGGAAAGCTTGCAGAGGGCATTTGGTTTCTGTCGTCCAGGTGTCGGCACAGGAGGTCAGAAAGGAGAATCCTCTCCAGTTCAAGTTCCGGGCCAAGTTCTACCCGGAAGATGTGTCTGAGGAGCTCATCCAGGACATCACACAGAAGCTTTTCTTCCTCCAAGTGAAGGAGGGAATTCTCAGCGATGAGATTTACTGCCCTCCGGAGACGGCGGTGCTTCTGGGCTCCTATGCAGTGCAGGCCAAGTTTGGAGACTATAATAAAGAAACACATAAGTCCGGGTACCTCAGCTCTGAGCGGCTGATCCCCCAAAGGTGAGCAAGGGATGGCCAGGCCTGGATGAGAGCAGTGGTTGCATCCTTGAAGGGCATAGGTGGTAGTATGTGTTAGCAGAAGCAGTCAGCAAGCGCCTGGGGTAAGTGCTCCTTGAGGCTGGGACTGTAGACTCCCTAGTCTGTGGGCTTGCGGCACGTGCCCTGGCCTTCAGTAGGCACTGACCCGCCACAGCCTTCCCCTCGGGCCCTGATCCACCAGTACAGGGTCTGTGATAAAGAAACGTAGCAGGAAGGAGGGCGGGAGAGCGGCTGTGTTATATACATAATCGTATAATGATTTGGCCCCATTAAATCTGTTTTTATTCAGTAATGGTCACATAAATTACCCCTTTTGGAAGAAGAGTCCCCTTAAAATATAAAATACCTTTTTTAACATTTTTCTAGTCTCATTCTAGATTCTAAATCTTTCAAGTTGTTAATTGTCTGAAATGCTGCATATTAGGAAGTAGAAACACTCCTTGTAGTGGTTTTATTTGAAAGAAAACTCAAGGTTTGCAGGTGGGTGGTGGCCTGCTGCTTGCCTCTCATGGCCTTTTGTGGTGACCGTCCTGTGCCTTCCACTGCAATCCAGAGTCATGGACCAGCACAAGCTCACCAGGGACCAGTGGGAGGACCGGATCCAGGTGTGGCACGCCGAGCACCGCGGGATGCTCAAGTGAGTGCTGGCGGCCTCCTGCCTCTCCCTGGCTTGCCTTGGCGGGGACGCCAGATAGGGTCCTCAGCACGGTTAGCTTCCAGAGCCGCTGCCCTCGGCTTCACCCCAAGCGCCGCAGAGCAGTGGGAGGTAACAGTTGCTCGGGAGCTTTTTCTTAAAGCCAGGTGTTCGCGCCTGGGGGTAAGAAGCAGTTTAAGCCTCAGGCCCTAAAGCCTTCTCCCTTGCTTGTTTCAGAGGAGAGAGGGACTTGTTTGTAAAATACTCTGTTTTAGTCAAGGGGCAGAAGCATTGTTCACAATGGGGAAAAAAATTGATCCCAAGTGAGGAACACTTGCTGGTAAAGAAGCACGAAGGAGGAACGTGATGGGACCTGTGGCCGTTAGTGTAAGAAACGGCCATATTCTGTTGCCCTAGGATCCTCACCTGGGGCATCAGCAGCCATTCTGCACATCCCCCGGCCTCAGACGTGCATTTCCAGTCTTGCGTCCTTCAGCTTTCGTCTGTCCTGAGCATCTTTTGGGGAGGGAGAGCACTCAAGGCCTCGGTGGTGGCTGCTCATGCCGCGGACAGTGGGAGTCCCTGCAGTAGCACATGGGCATTGCCCACCAGGACAGTCTAAAGGGAAAAGCTCTGTGTCCAGAGAAACCAGCCCGAGTCAGTTCACTTCTTCCCGAAGGTCTGAAGTACATCGGTGAAGTACATCTCTCCCGGAGAGCTCAGGGCCCAGGTGTGGATGGCCAACAGAGGGACAGCAGCAAAGCCGGCTGTCAGCCCGTCCTGCCGGATCTGCCTGTGGGGGTCCTGGGGCGGTTTGCGGCTCAGGATCCAGCAGCACGGGTGACCGTGTCCTTGTTTGTTCTCCCCGCTAGAGACAGTGCCATGCTGGAGTACCTGAAGATCGCCCAGGACCTGGAAATGTATGGCATCAACTACTTTGAGATAAAAAATAAGAAAGGAACAGACCTTTGGCTTGGAGTTGATGCCCTCGGACTAAATATTTATGAGAAGGACGATAAGTGAGTTGAATTTTGTAATCATTGTCAGTTGCTGGGGTATTGGGGTTGGAAAAAAGGGAGAAAACGGCGTCCATGCATGTGGTTTATTTTGAAGTATTTCTCTGGTGACTTACCAGCTCCACTGTGTGAATCTTCAAGGGCTTTTCAACTGTGACGTGGCCACATTGTGTCAGGTTGGCTCGAGATGTGCACTGTTCTCTCCTGTCACCATAGCCCGATCGCCACACGGTGCCGGGCGCTGACCCACGACCTCACAGACCGGAGCTGCAGGGAGGCCTCCCCCGCCCTCACGCTGAGGCCTGCCACGACCGCCGCAGGCATCGCACACCCCCCGGTACCACCCCGGCAGCCCTCACCGTGCTGGTGGCTTAAAGTTTGTGCTCATCCGACCAAGAATAGTGACAGTGCTGTCAGAGACCTTAAGATTCTATAAACAGTGGCTTATGTACAGACAATTTAGCTAAATCCTCTGACCCTGCGAGAGGTGTCTGATGGCCCCGTGGTAGTTGCGTGTGCTGAATAAGGTCTGCGAGAGCAGTAGCGAGCAAGTCAGGCCCTCCCTGCTGGCGGCTTTTGGCTGTCCCTGTGCTTATAAACACTGCGAATGTGCCTGTTTTCTGCCAGCCAGCTAGATAGACAGGGAAGAGCTCATCCTCATTCAGTGAGAGCAAGTTTTCCACGGTGGTTCCCTGTGCCTTTGATGGCTCTCCTGCATTTCTTCCCCTTGCCCCTCCTCTCCAATGCTGGTGCTCTCAGACTCCCAGAAACCCTCTCCGGCCTTCCTGAAGGGTGTGCCCCTACTTGGTGACAGACGATGTCACCCGAAGAATCTGCCTCAGTCTCCGTCACATGTCTTCCTGCCAGAACCCAGGGTACAGATACCTTTCACTTGGGCGGGACAGGGGCCTGTGTCAGGCCTAGACCCTCCACTTAGGGCCACAGCTGGGTGCAGGAGAATCCCTCTGCCAGAGGCCTGGCTCCAGTCAGAGGAGCCCCCAGAGAATCACAGGCACTCCTCTGACAACCTAGTCAGAGAATCACAGGCACTCCTCTGAGAACCTAGTTGCGAGTTACTGAGGCCTCTTGGATTGCTCTTTCCCCATGGGAGCTGCACCCAGTGTTGGAGGAAAGCATGAACAGTCTGGGAGACTCAGGAAACCAGCCCCTGGTCCTCCTAGCCCCTCAGTCGGAGGACAGTGGCTGGTCAGCAGGCGGTGCCCAAAGTGAGAGGGCAGTACCCTTGTGGGAATAGACGTGGGAAACTGCCTCTGTTTCTGAACTCCTTTCTTGAATGACCAGATTTTGTAACCTGGCCATGGCCAAAGCTATCTAAACAGGTTTTTCCAGCTACAGGAAACAGCCCTAGGCAGGAACTTGCTGATGTCAGCTTGTAACTACCTCCAGCCCACGTAAATGTTAATTTTTTCCAAGTGAAAATTTGAGTAGTGCGGTCCATTCAGTCTCTTCCTGCTCTCTTCCCATTCCCCCAGTTTACCAGCGAAACTGGTAAGCCTCTCAAAGGGGTCTTCTCCCCTAGGAAAACACTGGGGCATAGGGCAGCCCTCACTTCCTGCCTCCTCCCTGCCCCTGAAGGCATCCTCCTTTTCAGTGAGGCAGAAGGACTTAAGCAGACAGTGAGTCAATCAGGAGGCCTAAGTTCTCCTTTTTAGCAAATATTGACAACTTGGTCACCAGTGTGAGCAGGCAGCTGACTCAAGTCTGAGGAATGCTGGGATGACTCGGATTTGTGTTAAGTGTTGGACGCCACCCTCAGCAGTGGAGCTAACAGTGGACAGTGGGGCGTTCATGGAGTGTTGTTCAAGTGAGAAATCGGATCTGTCCAGTATGTAAGTTGGGCGATAAGAGACTTAGTGCACCTGCAAATAAACAAATATACCTTTATTATCCTATTTTAGAATTTAATATATCCTAGTTGGGGAATGTCTCTTGAGGTCCCTTTTCACTGTATACATAACCACTGAGTGGTAGCATGTGGCACGGAAAGCACTTGTCTGTTTCTTTCTATAAACTCACAGATGAGAAGAGCAGGGAACTTGGAGGGGGAGGAAATAGGCAGACCCTTCCCTGAAAGGCATCATCAGCTTAGAAACAGAGAACGTTCAGTTTAGCTGTGTTACATGAGCCTACTTGGCATCGTCCGACCAAAACCAGCAAAGACAAAACAGTGAGAGGAATGTGCCCTTGTTCCCCAGTCTTCCTGGTCCTCCCCGAGGCAGGAGGCTGGGCCAGGGCCGTGGACTTGGGCTCCAGCAGGTAAGTTGATGCGCCCTTTAAGGGAGAGGCTACTGGAGAAGGCTACAGACAAGCTAGGGCCAAAACAGGGCCGGTGCCTTTTTCCCGTAAATTCCTCACTCGAGAGTTGCAAATCACCTACTCTGATTTACATTTCTGCCTTAGTAGTTTTACTACATATGTAATAAGCCAGTCATTATGGTGGTTATTGTCATGTGCTATATATAGCACAGTAGTTGTATATGGGAGATACATACTCATATATAGTATAACATAGTAAACTCTAATACAGTATATATGGTATTACATATGTCATTTATTATTTTTTTTAAGATTTTGTCAGAGCAGGCACACAAGTAGGGGGAGCAGCAGCGGGAGAAGCAGGCTCCCCACTGAGCAAGGAGCCTGATGTGGGACTCAGTCCCAAGATCCTGGGATCATGACCTGAACCAAAGGCAGATGCTTAACTGACTGAGCCACCCAGGCGTCCTGATAAGCCGGTCGTTTAAAGTTAATACTTCAGTTTCTAAAATTATGCTCCTGGGCAGAATGCTAGTTTTTTTTGCCCCACCTCCCTCGTGTAGCACAGAGTTCGTGGGTTACCCATCTGTGTAGGAGAGGAGAGCAGAAGACAGTTCTTTCAGTTTCTGTGAGTTTTCTTCTATCAGATATGCCAGGATCACAGTTGTCAGTTCCTTCTCTCTTTTATGGCCTTTGGGACCCTAAATTGAAGGTGGAACAGAATTTTCAGAAAACTCCTAGTCTCTCACAGAGACTGTTGCAGAGACTCGTTAGTCCACCGAGAGTAAGAAGTTTAAAAGTTCACCTCAAACTGGCAGAGAAGAGTTTGGCCTCTGCATGTTTGGACGTGCGTGAGGGCGGGGGAGAAGCCTGGTGTGTGGTTCAGCGCGGCTGGCAGCAGGCACGCACGAGGGGCTCGGGGGGCGAGTTCCTTGACTGGCCTGCCCTGCAGGGTGGTGGGGCTCCCCCCTGGACTGGCCCCTGCGGACGCCGATGAGCGTCTTTGCTTCCATCGTAAGAATGTAGGCAGAGCCGTCTGTGTGGAGCAATGAGCTCCAGCCCATCCCACCACCCCATACCTTTTTTTTCTAAACTTTTTTTAATGAAAATTTTCAAAGATTCTATCCTGGGCATTTGCTACTTTTTCATCTCTCCCCTGCTACATGTTATTGTACCCTCTGGCCCTCTCTTTTCCAGACCCATTTCAAAGTGAATTGTAGACATCTATATACTGTCCCCAGGATGCATGTTATTTACAAGGGCTTAGTATATCTTGTTTGTCTTTTGACGTAAAATTTAAGTACAGGGAAGTGCACAATTTCTCAAGAGTTCTCTTGGTAAGTTTAGACAGACATGTGCCTGTAAAATCCAGACTCTGGTCAAGATATTGAAGAACATTGTCACCCCCAGCTGTATACTTTGAATTTAAATTTTTAGCCGTGTATTTTTTCATTTTGAAATCATTTCAGACTTTTAAAAATGTTCCAAAAGTAGTAAGTACAAGGAATTCCCATCTGTCCTTCACCCGGCTTCCCCATGTGGTAACATCTGACAGAGCCATAGTCTGGTGTCCGTCTGGAAGTTAACGCTGACACAATATTATGAACGATACACAGGCCCAGTTTCCATTTTTGTCGCTAATGACCTTTCTCTGCCCCAGGATCCTGCCCAGACTCACACCTGGACTTAGTCACCCAGTCTGTCTGTCATGACCTTGACCCTTTGGAAGAGCATACTGGCCATTAACTCTTGAGAAAGTCCCTCAACTTGGGTCTGTGTAATGTTTTCTCATAGTTAGATCTGAGTTTTGCTCTTCGGGCCAGAGTCCCCTAGGACTCTGCACTCCCAGGGCCCCAGGTGAGGCCACGTGTGATGTCAGAGCATCTGAAACTCCCGCTGGTGCTGACTTTGGTTGCTGGTCAAGGTGCTCTCTGCCAGACTGCTCTGGAGTTCCTGTCCTTCCCTTTGTAGTCAGTAAGTGTATTTAAAGGAGACACTCTGAAGCTGTGGAAATATCCCAGTTCTTACATCCATTCAGGAGTCTTCCATGAAACAATTATTACTGTGGTTTTTGAGAAACGGTGTTTTTTTTAAAAATTTATTTTACATCTATCAGTCTACTGAACACAGCCAATTTCTCTTTGTTTATTCAGTTATTTAGATTAATATAGACTCATGGATATTTTATCCTGTGGGCTATAATCTATTAGTGTTATTATATTGTTCAGATTGTTGAGATTTGCCTTGAGGATCCCTTTCAAGTTGGCTCCTGTGCCCTTTTGCTATGATCCCATTATTTTTTGAGTACTTCTTTACTTTCTGACACCTCAAGATGTTCCAGGATCATCTTGTACTTCCTTTGCTCCAGCCCAGGAATCCACTGTTTCTCTAAAGAGTCCTGGTGCCTTTTATTAGAGAATCCCGCTTTTTAAAAAAATGTGTGGCCTCTGATCAGCATTCGTACTTCTGAATGGCTGTAAATTGTCATGAACTTCCAGCGTCTTTAAAGACAGACTTTACAGGCACTCCATGGAGCAGAGGGCTAGAGGCCATGGTGACAGGACGGCAGCCCTTGTAAGGTGCCAGTCTAGCCTGAACAGGGTCCAGGGCTTCTAGGATCAGCAGTGTTTTGAGAACCTTGTGTAAAGCTAGGAGCCTAATCGCTGCCTCCTGGGTGTTTTGAGAGTTGGAAATCAGTTGCGCCGGTGACTCCAGAGCCGAGACGTGAGCAGCAAAGTGCCCTTGCGCTGTGGGGGCAGGAGCTCGGAAACAGCGGACAGACGCCCACCTGCTGCTGCTCTCCCAGCCGCCCTGCATGAGGGCACGGGGTAAAGGCGAGAGGGGGACTAGTGGTACCTGAGTTCCTTGCCTGCAAACACAGTGACCTCTTTGATCAGTAGCAAAGCAGACTCCCTGCCTGTTTGGCTGTGAAGCATGTTGGCCAGATGTGTCTCAGCAGGCATCGGTGACCCCGTAGGACAGAGATGTAGAAGGCGCATGCCAAAAAGGATTGACCCTTCAAACCACAGCCTGGCCAGCGCCCTGGCATCGTTCCTCCAGGGGGGGCAAGAACCGCTGTGTCCCCGACGAGCCATCTGTGGGGCTTGGGTGTCCTCTCTTGGCCTTCAGAAGCCACTCCACCGACTTGACCTGGCTTGGGTTGTCATAGCAAGACCTACATTGCCCATCTGTTTTTAATTAAATGTGTTGGTAGGGCAGTAGGTTCTCCTGCTTGTTTTCTAAATTGAAAGTTTTTATGGTCTGTGGGAAAGGTTGGGTTTTGATGGCAGTAGCTTCGAATGGTGGCTTGAAGGTCTGTCATTACTTCTAGAATGGTGTCCGTGGGTAAAGTGTGTTGAAAGAATAGGGTGGAGGAGATGAAGAACCGGGTGGGAGTCATGAGGTTAAGTAGAGCAGTGTGGTCTTGAAATCATACGGTGAACTTTCCTGGGGATGTCGAAGAGCCAGAGTTTCAGCCAGCAGTGGGCAGGACTGGAGCTTTCCTTAGGGGCGAGTAGTCCTGGTGCTGTCTTAGCGGTCAGAGGATGACACAGGAGGCTGGCCAGCTAGGTGGACATGTCACACAGCACTGAATGAGACCCAGAAGAGCAGAATCTGTACCAAGCCCTCAGCCCCTCAAGGACATTGAACAGTTGTAAATATATGCACCCCAACATCAGAGCACCTAAAGACAGTGAACAGACCCTGACAGATGTGAGGGGGAAATAGACCACAGTAGGTAAGAGGAGAGGACTTTATTACCCCACTGCCAGCGGTGGACAGATGAGCCCACAGGAGATGAGCACGGCAGGCGCTGGACTGGAGCCACACCAGGGGCTTTTCTGTTTGAGTCCGTGAGCAGCCGCTGTGACTAGAGCGTGCCTGGAAAACCTAAGATGTGACCTTTGCCATCGGAAAGCTGACTTGCCTGGTCTTCAAAGAGCAAATAAAAATGGAAGAATTGGAAAAAAAAAACCACAAAGAGAACAGTTCATGTAGCACGAGAGATGCAGGTCGAGAAGGGGCAAGGCTGTTGGAGGAGATGGAGCTGTCCTGAAGGGTGCAGGGTTGTGGTGGGACGGGAGGAGGAGAGAGCTCTTTAGGTGGGCGGGGCCTGTGAGAGCCTGGGTGTCAGTCACCAAGCTGAGGCTAGATTAGAAGGCTCTTAGATGCTAAGTTGAGACCCCTGGATTCCATTCTTTGGAACCTAGGAAGGGTGTTGGCAGTTTGGAAGAGGAGAATGGGTTGACTACAAGGGAAATGAGTCAAACTAATGACTAGAAGTGGGGTTCTGGGGACAAGGACCCGGTTAGGCTCCAGGTGATGGCTGTGCGAGCTGTCACAGGGTGAAGGGACGCTCCGGCTTGGGGACTGGAGTTGACTTAGAGGTTACTGGCTGAGGTGGACCGGGCACAGGGAGATGCCCGCAGTTGGGAAGAACTTAGTATGAATGAGCTTGTGGAGATTTCCTAGAGCTTGGACCTAAGCTTTCCCAGCACAGGTAGGACCTCTGGTAATGATGCGTATTATATACTGTGCTCCCCGGGGTAGCTTTTTATTTTTTCAAATTGAAGTAAAAAAAATTAAGAATAAATTTGCAATCCAAGCACACATCTAACTATCCCCCTCTTTTTTTTTTTAACCTCAGGTTGACCCCAAAGATCGGCTTTCCGTGGAGTGAAATCAGGAACATCTCTTTCAATGATAAAAAGTTTGTCATTAAGCCCATCGACAAGAAGGCACCTGTAAGTTTCTGTGGATTCCACGCGAGGGCTTACAGTTTCTCATTGTTATAGCCAAATGTGTTTTCAGGACAACAGTCAGATTTCTCTATATGACAAGCACTTGTGTGTGTGTGTGTGTGTGAGGGAGGGGGGTAAAAGAATTGTCAGCAGGTTACATTGAAGGTCAGAGACCCCTTGAAGTAGAGGTATACCGTGGCCCAGGTGTCTCTCAGCAGCTAGCTGTGTCCTCTGAGCTTTCAAGTGGTCCTCATTCCTTCCTTTAGAAGGAAAGGGCAGTTCTGAGTCATTGACCGTTGCCAGATGATAAGCATCTCATGAAATGTTGCATTTCTGGGCTTGTGAAATGTTTGTCTTCCTGCGGAAAACCACCCTACCTCCAGCCGGTGCACCTGGGGTGTGGGGGGCTCACACCTGCCTCCCTGGAAGCCAGCTAGGGCACAGACACGATTGCTACAAGCCTCATGGGCCAGCACTGGCTTTCAGAACTGTCTCTGCAGCTTACCCGTGTTAGGAAAAGTCAGACCTGTATCCACAGCACTCCGGTCTGCATGGTCCTTCTGTACCTCACCTTCTCTTCCACAGACGTGCACCTCTGCTTTCCTTCCGGCCCCTCCAGCAGTCTTTCTGCAGGCGCCTTCTCGTGGGGACTGGCGTGGGGACTGGCGTGGGAAGTGGCTCCTCACAACGAGGAGGCTGGTGGGGCAGTCCTGGGAGGGCTTCGCTAAGAGAGGGATTTCAGTTACTACAGTGTGAAGCATATGGACTTGTGAACTAGTAGTACCTGCAAAGACTGGTGTGTTACAGAAATTCATTTCAGTTTTATGTATTCTACTGACATACAAGTTTTCAGCTGACTGCTCAGAAAACTTGAGACCTACATACATACTGTAGTGTGATGGAATGGGTTAGGGTTTCATTTTCAAATCGGAAGTCTGATTCTTAAAAAAGAAAAGGCATTTGGAAAATCCTCTCTTACGCCTTAGAGGCTGCTATGATTTTTACCAGAATTATAGACTGGAGGGGCCTGATGTCTTGGTTACGTTTGTGGGGCTTAGAGAGGCCAGCGTGGCTGCAGTCCAGGCCGGGGCTGTCTGGAGCCTTCTGGGGCTGGGACCCCGTGGGGTGATGGGTACCCCACGTGCAACAGCAAGTGGCATTAATGTCCAGCTGCTCCTCCCCCCAGGCCAGTTAATCCAGCATAAGTGAAGGCCAGAGCTCTTGACGCTGTTCGTGAAAGTATTTTCTCCTTTATTGAAAATGTTTCCTGCTGTTTGTAAACTCAAGAGTTTAAACTCCTACTCCGTGGGTAGTTGCACAGTTACAATTAAAGCAGCATTTAATACAGATTCTCCAGCTCCATGGAAACATGCCACATTAACATTGAGCAGCACAGCCGGGGGGTCACAGTGTACCACGTTAACATGGGCCGTGAGGTCAGCGCAGGCAGGAGAGCGAGATGATCCGGAGGGCCCTGGCTCGGCTGCTTCTGTTCACAGGGTGGTGCTCGTTTCTCAGAACTTTTTTGAGATGTGTGCCTGACAGAAGCAAGAAGATTGGATGGGACTATTTAAGGATTAAGTTGTATGTGTGTTTTGGCATATGTTTAACTTTGAAAAGCTGCAGAATTTTTCCTAATCTTAAAATTCCAGCAAAAGCAATTGTAATGCTTCTGGTCGAATTAGTTGAGCATTCTTTTACCATATACTAGTTTTACGTGGAACCATTGACTAAAGAAAAAGCAAGGGGAGAGAAGTGTGTGTGGGTTGTGTACTGAGTCGGGCCGTGTTCGAGGACTGGGTGCACAGCAGGAGCAGAGTGGGCTTCCTGCCCTCGTGAAGCCTGCGTGCTGCCGGAAGAGGTGCGTGAACACGAGTAAGGTGCTTTCTGGCCGTGAATCCCACAGCGCAGCTGTATTTAATCACGGGTCGGGATGAGGAGATTAGAGACAGGGGGTGGGCAGTGTGGCTGCTCCAGATGGTTGGGTCGGGAAGGCCTGACCAAGGGGGCAGACACTACAGTGTCAGAATCCTGTCGTGAGGGTGGGGGTTCCGCACGAGAAGCTGGTTTAGGGAGCGAGTCCTGTTCCCTTGTGCTCCTCGCCAGACTCGCCCCACTCCTTCCTCCTGCGGCGTGGCCCGTTTCAGCCTCTGCACTTGGGCGCAGCAGAAAATTACGTTTCCGAGTTTAAACTTTTCCCGGAAAATGAACAGGGAAACCCCAAAGGTCCGAGTTGGCTCATGGGTGAGGCTTGGGATTCCTTTTCTCAGGCTGACTTGGGGAGGGCACCCCTGACCCCGGGCGGTTTCCATGGCAAGCTCACAACCGAGCCATTGTCCTGTCATGCTCCCGATGACCAGGCATTTCCTGTAGAAAAGCCAGTTTCTCCTCCTGCCAGCTGGGAGCCTGCGGGGATGGGGCCTGAAAGACAGTGAATGTTCAGAGCCTGTCCCGTAGTCCTGTGTGGGGTTAAAACCAGCTTGGGCTCCTTCAGAAAAGGCCCTTTTGTTCCTGCGGCCTCATGGAAGAGGGAGAAGCTACCTGTTTAACGGGTTATGAAAACTGCCATTGGCCTGGGAGCAGCTCTGCCCTCAGCCGAGGGGGAGCCCCTGGGTTGGGCCTTGTGGGGGAGTGCCCTAGAGGCTCCTGGCTCACTGTTGGACAGTTTTATGGCTGCTTTTCTCTCTCCTCTTCTCTCGTATTCTTAGGGACTTGGATTCATTTCCTTGAGCTTTCTTTCCCCGTTTCAGTTTTTAGGATGTCTGTCTCTGCCAGAGTTTAGAAAGCCCGCCCCACATTTCATCAGTGTTGCATTAGGAGGCGTGGGCTGAGTACCTGGATTTGGAAATCCTTAAATAAATATTGGTTTCAATTTTTTGTTTTCAACTTGAAGTCAGAACCTAGCCTCCTTCAAAGGCAGCCCAGGAAATGTCCTCTGCCTCCGGCTCTCACTGTCCCCAGCCATGTGCAGGCCTTGTCTTTAAGTGATGTTACTTGCAGTGTCTGTCCTTTGATGTTTTTTAAACTTACCTTGTTCTAAGAAGGAGTTGGTGCTCGTCAGTGTTCCTTTGCAACTCTGAGGGGCCGGAGTCAGCACCCACCCGGGGAGCGTGCCTGTGTGGCCGTAACAGAAGACTGTTTTATGTCATAGACATGGTGCTTCCCCCACCTCTGCGGACGCTCCACCCGGGAGCTCTGTGGGCTCTCAGGTTCGACAGTACAGTCTTTCCAGCATTTCTGGAACTGATGGAAAAACCGAGAAGCTACGTGGGGCCTTCTGGGGCGTGTTGGTTAGCTCCCTGGCCTGTCCCTTCTGGTTTCAGAAGTCGCTGTGGAACACGTCTCACTGTTCCTTGTTTCAGCCCTCCTCCCCCATTCCAGAGGTCAGAATCTGGGTGTCGGGGGCCCCAAGCTGAGAAGAGAAAGGGAAAAAAGAAGAGGAAGCAGACTCGCTTTAAAATAACTTTTAACAAGAGTCTCCAAACCCTCTCTCCCCTCCCACCCCCTGCATTAATCGCAGCAGTAGCAAGAACCGGAGGCAGGGTCGTGTGCCGTCCCTGTCCCACGTCGTGCACTTGTGCAGTCATAGTCCTAACATTCTCAGGTGCCTCGGTCTGTTTTTTTCAAGCAGCCTCTTCCCGTAGCGGTGTCGTCAGGCAGCCAGCAGGCTGAGTGAGCCTCTGTGTACCCGGCAGCTCCTGTCCTGCCAGACCCCCTTCTCAACAAATAGTGTCTGAGTTTATCCCCTCAACAGCCTTGTTAGGGTACTGCCTGCCCCACCGTGCAGCTGCAGGGGTCCGGACTCGCTCGAGGTCCCTGGGTCCCGGGGATACAGAGATGAATGAACACAGCCCTGCCGTCAGGGGAGCTGCCCATCCAGTGGAAGATAGAGACCAAAACAAGTCAGTCTGGGGACGTGCTGGCACCCCCACCGAGTGCAGGGGGCACAGGAGGTGTGCCAGTTACCCCGGGAGGAGGAGAGCTCCTACGGACAGGCGGTGGTGCCTCAGTGCCCTCTCCTCAGGTGCCCGTGTCCTTGGGTCTGTGGGGCTGGACGTCACCGCCCAAGTTGCGGGGCTGCTGGGAGCAAGCAAGTCTGCGGGCACAAAGGTGCAGTTTAGGTGAGCCGGGGATAGGCTGGGGCTGCCGGGCCCGGCCCTGGTGTTTGTAGCGGGGCTGGAGCTAGCCAGGCTGGCGTCAGGCATCCAGTAATGAGCCGACGGACGCACTGGTGGCAGCGTGGGAGGTGAAGGTTGAGGCCCAGGAGACCAGAAGCTCCAGTAGAAGTCGCGGCAGCACAGGCAGGACTGGGGCGGACAGTGGTTCTCGGGCTGGCGGGACTCAGTCCCAGTTTTCCCAAGGCCACAAGACGTCTTGCCCTGGAGAGGCCTTACCGTCCTGCCAGAGAGACGGCTTCGGGGTGTGTGCGCGTGCACACCCACAAGGACACACAGTTGCTCTCTTTGTCCCAGAGAATCTAAATCCCACGGCACCAGGAACTTTCTGTCCAGTCACTTGGAGTCCGTGGCTTTTCCTTAAAGTTCCTGTCTGGCCCCACATTCTGCTACATTTGTCCTTTTGGAAAAGGTCATCTAGAACTTTGTGAAGTTGGGTTTGGAAGAAGAAAGCCAGAGTCCGCCCTCTTCTGTTCCGTAGGACTTCGTGTTCTACGCCCCCCGCCTGCGCATTAACAAGCGGATCCTGCAGCTGTGCATGGGGAACCACGAGCTGTACATGCGCCGCAGGAAGCCCGACACCATCGAGGTGCAGCAGATGAAGGCCCAGGCCCGAGAGGAGAAGCACCAGAAGCAGCTGGAGCGGTGAGCGGGGCAGAGGCCGGCGGGACACCTGCGCCCCTGTAGGCGGCCTCCGTGTCAGGAGCCAGGGGAACATCATCTAACAAACCCGGGTGGAGCTTCAGGGGACAGGGCCTTGGGAAGTTACTGTGTGGGGCCTAAGATCTCCCCCGCCAGGCAGCTGCCTCGCTGGGCCGGGCAGTGCCAGAGCCCAGGAGGGGAGTGCTCGGGGCTGCTGCTGCCGCCTCCCGAGTCCACACCATCCGGAGCTGGGGCCTGGGGCCTGGACCGTGTCGACAGGGCAGGGGCCTGCCAGCATCTAAACCTTCCTGTGCCCCCCGCCCCCGCCCAACAGGCAGCAGCTGGAAACCGAGAAGAAGAGGAGAGAGACCGTGGAGAGAGAGAAGGAGCAGATGCTGCGGGAGAAGGAGGAGCTGATGCTCAGGCTGCAGGACTACGAGCAGAAAACCAAGAAGGCAGAGAAAGGTGGGTTTCCACCCGTCCTTACGCGTGCAGGGGCATGTTCCGCAGCGAGGGGCAGGTGGACCGTCAGCACGCCCGCAGCTGGGAATGTCTCCCTTTAACACGGCACGCACGGTAGAGGCTCGAGGCTGAGAGCTGACCATGGGGGTTTGGGTTAGAAGATAATCTTTTGATTATCTTGATACTTTAGCTGCTGTGCTGGTTCTGTGCTAAATGCTTTATGCATATTATGTTTTTAAATTTTCCCTTACTCCTTTGAGATTAGTACTGAGTCATCCCCATTTTCCTGATGACAATGTTAAGGTTTAGCAGGTAAATTAATTTTCCTGACGTCATGTGGCATGAGTGCCCAAGCCATGCTACACTGTCCCCTGTCTTACAAACTAAAAATTGGGAGAGTAGTGTGGTTTCTGCGTGTCTGCCAATCTACCCTAGCCGGGGGAGGGAGAAACCCTCCAGCAGTTTCTGACTGCCACAAGCACGTGGTCTGTATGTGCCGTAGGGAACGCGCCCCGCTGTGCTCAGTTCCCGTGTGTCGTCGTTCCCACCCCGTTCAGTGCTCCGTAGCTTGTGGTGTGAGTCCTGCCCTGGGCCCCATGCCATGCATCCAGGCTGGGGATTCAGGGCCCTGTGCTCTCTTCAGAACTGTCAGACCAGATTCAGAGAGCCCTGCAGCTGGAGGAGGAGAGGAAGCGTGCGCAGGAGGAGGCGGAGCGCCTGGAGGCTGACCGCGTGGCCGCTCTGCGGGCCAAGGAGGAGCTGGAGAAGCAGGCAGCAGATCAGATAAAGAGCCAGGAGCAGCTGGTAGGAGCGCCCTGAGTTTCACGATGCTGAATTATGGAGAGGCTGCCTCTGGGGATGAAAAAGTGACACCTGCCTTATAACTGTGTCTGGGGCTGTAAAGTGATCTGCCCGAGGGAGGACAGCCCGGCGGGAGGGGCCGTGCTGGTGGCTGGGCCTCAGGTGGCCGTGGTACAGCGGTCCGGGGGGCCAGATGGGGCAGTCTGGGCGAGGCATGGCCTTGAGGACACGGTGGGCAGCCGTGGGCACTGCTGACTGGGGAGGAGGTGGGGGCGAGGCCCGTCACCAATATAAGAGGCTGTCCATTTGCAAGAGGGCTCTCCCCAAAGACCCCAGAAACAACTTCAGCTTCGTGCCCTTTACCAGGCCACAGAGCTGGCAGAGTACACCGCCAAGATCGCCCTCTTGGAGGAGGCGCGGCGGCGCAAGGAGGACGAGGTCGAGGAGTGGCAGCACAGGGTGAGTCTGCGGGTGCAGGCGGGCCCTGCCGGGACAGCTGGAAGATGGCCTGGGGCCAGGCTGGGGGGTGGCAGGGAAAGGCTCAGGGGCTTTTGCAGTGCTGTCCCAGTCCTAACTGTGCTTCTTAGGCTGAAATCCCCACAGGAATGGGCTTGCCCTGTGCACTGGGGAATCCACTGTTGGATTAGCAGGGAACAAGGAGCCTCTTGTTCATTTCCGCCCACTTTGGCCATCCTAAACTGTTGAGCCCCATCAGGCAGCCCCCATCAGGAGCTAGCTTTAAATCTGGTCATGTGGGCACTCCTAGCAACAGGCCACAGCTCCTCAAACAAGACCTCCCGCTCTCCCGACCACTGGTGTATGCAGCATGGCACCATGGAAAGATCTGGACTTAGAAGTCTCGAGATGGGGGCAAGGGTCCCAATTCTGCTGTTATTCACTGTGTGATGGAGCAAATGGCCTGTCCTCTCTGAGCCTCTGTTTCCTTGCTATGGATGTGGAGTGATAGCCAGCCCGTCAGGTTGCTCTGAGGACCACTCTGGAGAAGTTGAATACATTGTAGCTGTCATAGGAAGAACCGTGTTCTGTTGCAGTGTCAGAGAGCCTGTCTCTACGGCTGAGCCCCCACGCGCTGGACAACCATGTCCCCTTGGGGAGCTTTGGACATGTTCATTGTAGACCTCGGCCAAGCTGTGGCAACTCCTCACCCCCTCCCTCCACCTGTCCTTGCCCATACTTCCCCAGCTGCACGGCCCCTCCTCGGGACACCTGGGGCCTCTCCTCTGCTCTTGAGCCCTGCCCCCTGAACGCAAGCTGCGTGCAAAAGACTTTGGTTCTTAGGTTTTTAGAAAGGGTGCTCATTGAGAAAAGCTGGTTGCAGAACAGGTTCAGACTAAGCTCATCTCCCAGGCTGAAGCGGCAGGGAGGTGGACCTGACTGGGCATGTATACCCAGGAGAAGTTGCTGGAAGGCTTAGGGGTAACAGCAGGTAGGAAAGTGTTTGAGTACTGTGCCCCCAGACAGTGAGGAGCTTGGTGAAGAGCAGCCACACGAGGAAAGAGAATAAAGCTGCGCTCCAGAATGGGAGAGTGGCATTGTCTAGTGGCTGGAGGATCTTTGTTTCTTCAATAATTTCCCCTTTGTTCCCAAAAACACATACAATGAACATATACTAGAATTAGAAAAAAGTTATGGTTCTTTTAAAAAAGAGAAAGTCAAGCCCCTGACATAACTTTCTCTCCTTGTGCTGTGCGCACGATTGAGAACTGCTCACAAGATGCGGAGCCCAGACTTGGACGAGGTTGCGCAGACGCCGCACGGGACGCTTCTGAGCCACAGCCCCCTCCCCTGCACTGGGCCACTCAGGCCACTCGCGCTCAGCCTGCCGCGGGTGGGGCAAGGGGGGGAAGAAGGTGCAGAAGCCCTCTTGTTAGAGAAAAGGGGATCCTTCCAAAAATGGTCTCAGCACTGGGTTGTGTGTGACAACTTGTCACCTGTGGCCCGATTGCTTCCAAAGGCCAAAGAAGCCCAAGATGACCTGGTGAAGACCAAGGAGGAGCTGCACCTGGTGATGACGGCGCCCCCGCCGCCCCCGCCCCCTGTCTATGAGCCGGTGAGCTTCCACGTGCAGGACAACCTGCAGGACGAGGGCACGGAGCACACGGGCTACAGCGCCGAGCTGTGCAGCGAGGGCATCCTGGACGACCGCAATGAGGAGAAGCGCATCACCGAGGCCGAGAAGAACGAGCGGGTGCAGCGGCAGCTGATGGTGAGGGGGCCGAGGCGGGGGCGGCCCCTGGGCAGGGGGGGGAGGGGGGATCCCACCCAGCTCCCCGCTGCCCCGGAACCACACCTGACCCGAGCCGCTTCCCCTGCAGACGCTGACCAATGAGCTGTCCCAGGCCCGGGACGAGAACAAGAGGACCCACAATGACATCATCCACAACGAGAACATGCGGCAAGGCCGGGACAAGTACAAGACGCTGCGGCAGATCCGGCAGGGCAACACCAAGCAGCGGATCGATGAGTTCGAGGCCATGTGAGACCCGGCCAGGACTGGGGCAAGGGCGGGTCCTCACGGCCAGGCTTGCGGGGGTCACGGTCAGACTCTGAAGCTGGTGTTTGTAGTTCTTTGAATCTAGGACCCCCACCCCCCCTATTGTATTCCAGTTCCTTTAAAAAGAAAGTAGTTACTTCAGTGGGAACATTCTGGGGCTGGGGTCAGTGGAAGCTTCCCTGGTTTATTTTTCCCAAATGTATCATAGTGCCAAACAGGCCTGATTTTATTGTTGCTGTTATTGAATCACTTCCTGTTCCGTGCTTGCAGCAGGACTGACTGAATTAAGGAAAGATGCCTGTAAAATGTGAGTAACAAACTCCATGCTGGCGTGTGTGACACAAGGTTCAGTGTAATTAAAACCACAGCGTGGCTTATAGTCCGTGCCATGCTGTCTTCTGCATTTGAAATTAGCTCCAGTTGATTTTTTGATTTCTATGAAGGATCCATCTTTGTATATTCATGTTTTGAGAGGTGAAAATTATTTTGAAAACCATCTAAAGCACTCACACATGCACACAGTGATTTTTCTTCTCTGCTCTTTCAGTTCAGGATCGGTAGTTCAGGGAGGACATTCCAGCCTTGGAGAAACCTGTTTTTTTTTTTTTTACTTAGCAGAGGGCTTCGTTATTGGACTCACACCTAATTAATGATCAGCTGTAGAAAATAGTATTTATATATGTGACAATATGGGTTTGTAACATTAGTTTAAAAAAGGGAAAGTTTCACTCTGTATATTTTGTTACCTTTTACAGAATAAAGGAAATTACGTATGAGAAACCACGTAACCATGGCACTTGATCTGACGTGAGGGCAGGAAGGTGGTAGATTAACTGCTGTAATCACATCTGTAAAAATGATTTTTTTTGAGTGTTCCTGGTGTGTGTAATTGTGCACATTGCAGTTTCTATCTAAGCTTGTTTGAAAAAGACACACGTGCTGTTTGGCTCATCCATACTCCAGTTAGGAAGGGACTCTTCCTACCTGGTGTCATCCCTGCTGCCACAAAAACCTGTTCTGACCTTGCCAGTTCTCTACCGCATCCTTGAAAACCTGCCAAACTGTCAGCCAGCTGACGCCTCCGGCTCCTTTTCACGCTCAGCTGGGCCCTTTCCCTTTTTGGGTAAGAGCCGTGTGCCGCTGAGCCCCGCACCACCGGCTGGAGAAATAAAAGCTGTGCAAGGCAAGAGATGGCAGTGGGTGTGTCCTTGTGCATGTTGGGGGGGTGGCGGGGGGCCCTCCTCTGACTCTGTCGGTGCAGCCTGTGGGCTTTCTCTGCACCTGGGCGCTGATCGCCCTGAAATGGGACTCCCTCCACAAAGTAGAACTGGAGGAACCAGGTACCTACCAGGCTTCTCTAGTTCTCCTTCAATTGCATGTAACAAGGCCATAATTTTCACTGTTTGATGGGCACTGGGGGCCAGAGGTAACGAACATTTACTGAAATCTGGCCATTTTCCACATGTCTCAAAGCACAGAAAAACAGACTTACAGAATATCAACAAGTGCTCTGTTTGATGTAAATACAGAGGGATGTGGAAGAACGGGCTCCGTGAGGGAGCTGCAGACGGCGAGTGTCCATGCCCACGTCTTCAGCTAACCTTCAGGCCTGCCGCACTTGAACCTCCTGCCGCAGCCTGGAATCCTAGCTTCAGTGCAGGATGAGTGTCATGTCTGTCCACAGGTTGGGGCTAGAAAGAACTTTCTGCCACTGACGCGCTGACTGTGAGCATGAGTCCTCACCGGCTACATCATCTTCTGTGATGAGAGTGAAGTGACAAGTTAGTAATGGGTCATATGCATACCCCCTTACCAGCCCTCCTCTTGGCTTTTTAAAATGAGGGCCAACTTTTAAAATGTTTTCAACCTCAAGACCACCTCCACCCCAACACCATACTCAGAACTGGACACACACAGGCATTCATTCCTAAATTCTCCACAGCCTCAAGAGCCCAAAGCTGCCTTCTTTCCCATAGTTTGAAAGACATTTTTGGGGGGTTGGCTCTTCGAGAAGGGGACTTGAAAGTCTTAACACATGATGGCCGTGGTTTGGGCCGGGGGGGGGGCGGGCAGTCTCAGACCTGGGGTCAGATATGCAGACAGAAAGGAATCCCTTATGGGAAGGGGGAGGGGTGTGTGTCCTTGGACAATATTCCATTTATTTTTAAAGATTTACCCATTTGTTTTAGAGGGAGAGCACAAGCAGGGGGAGAGGCAGACAAGCAAACTCCCCTCTGAGCGGAGAACCAGACACGGGTGGATCCCAGGATGCTGAGATTATTAGGACCTGAGCTGAAATCAGGACTTGGAAACTCAACTGACTGAGCCACACCGGTGTCTCTGGAAGCATTCCTTTTAAAACTGATTTATTGATTGTAATTGAAGAGTGAATCTGATTTGTCTGCAGGGGCCCTCAGTTGGAGGTCCTGGAGATACATGCTTGTGTTTGTTCCAGGGGCACCACTGGTAGGGACCAGGGTGTGCCGCCCTCCCCCACGAAGGGCTGTGCCCCACACCGTGCCAGCAGCACCCCAGCTGAGCAACACTGAAAATCATTACCCTCTTGTCCCACTCTTAATGAAATACTTTCTGAATTACCATCTGTTTGGATTAAGAAGATATTTTCCTTTAAGAAATTAATCCTTTTACGATTGACGCCAGAAACAAACGCAAACTGTACCCTGCCCATTTTGAGGCCTGTAATTTTTGTTTCTTGAGCAGATCTAAATTGTTGAAATACTTGGCTATATTACCACTCTGTTGTAGAGTAAGAACTAGATGTGGCAACTTCCATGTACAATGAGGCTGTTTCCAAGCCAGTTAAATCACCTGCCAACGTGGAAGCATTACATTTTCAGTGGTCACCATGGAAGACCTTCGTTAAGCATAAAGCATGCTACTTAGGCCTGATAATCTCTCAGACTTACTAGAACAGAGCCTGGCTTCTCCCAGCAAGCGGTCGTTGACACCAAAGATGGCCTGGTCCCAGACGGTTAATTCCAGGCTTGACCGCCTCAGTTGGGAAGGGCTCACGCCATTGAACACGAAGGAGTGCTTCCACTGGGGACAAGCTTGCTTCTTCGCAACTGGGGACTTCAGTTTCAGTTTCTGTTGGTCTGGCAGGGTGAGACAGCTGCGGGAGGCAGACAGACGGCTCTGGAATGCCGGCCATCATGAGACCAAGGGCTAGATCCACCCCAAAAGAAAAATTCCACGCCAGGAGAGAGAATACGAATTGCAAGATTGGCCATGTGACCTCCTGCTAGGAAGTTCTGGATTTAGGGCTGATTTCTGCACTAGACGCAAGGATTCCAGGCCATGCGGCCCTGGTCTTAATCCCCCTCCTTGGGACACCAGCCACCAGGCAAAGCATGGCTTAGACCTGCTATCCAGGGACCAGGACTCTGCACACACATGCTCACATTTTAACCCTGATCTCAGGAAATTAGGTTCAGAAGGGCCACATAACTTGCCCAAGGTCCTAGGATAGGACAGGGACGCAGATTTTGGCACCGTAAGCCAGCGTTTCCCATTATGTCACTGGGGACCCAGCAATTCTGTATAATTGATGGTGTTTGCTTGACTTTTGGAGACACCAACACCCCGGTAGTAAGAACGACATAAGCAGAGCCCACCTTACTGTTCACCCGAGAGGAGATGCTCCGGCAAGGGAACAGTACCAACCACACTGCCTTTTCCAAGCTCTGCTTGAGTCAGAAAATGCAGATGTAGTAACAAGGACCCATAAGATCTGGGTTTCTGGTTAAAACACAGTGTACTTTAGCCTTGGCAGGTCTAAATCCCATGAATTCTTGGAAATCGGAGTCTTTATGTTGGATTTTCATGGAAAAGCTAAAATACAAGTTCCGAATGGCTTACACTTTCTGGGGGTTGCTGGAGTTCCGAGGGCCATGCTGCACGTATGTACAGATCGTCAGTACACAGTTAAGCACAGTACTTACCCCTTGACAAAGGAGTCCAGGGAGCCATCTGCCCGCACCGGCAAGTTCTTGGCCCCCAGCACGACCAAACAAAGCTGACCGTTAGGGGATGGCCGATCTGTCCCTGGAAGGAAAGCCAGCATTGGCTGCGGGCCCTGCTTCGCCCAGACCATGCAATGCCACCACCCCAAAACTAACAGCTCAGCGGGAGCGTGTGCGACGGCCTTGAGAGCCCGAGAGAGCAGACAGGAAGAGGAGCCANGGGGGGGGGGGGGGGGGGTGTCACTGAAATCCCGGGAAGCTACAAAGATAATAAAGAGGGATCCGTGAAGAGGAAGGATGTAGAGGTTTTAGTTGCGGGCAGGCAGTGGTTTTGGGGAAAGGAGGGGCCCCAAGACTTCCGGTCCAGGGCGTCGGCCATGACGACAGATGCCGCTGGCCCCCGGGGCCCTGTGAGCCCTGGCAGTAGACTCTTCCTCTTTCAGACAAGTAAGAGATGGCTCTATACAGCACGGAATTGTGTGTGCTTTCTTCCCCCGCCTCTCTCTTCCATACACTCCACTTTATTTAACTTAGTCAAATCTCCCGTACGGTGCTCGAGAGCCTGTCCTTGGTCCCTTCTCTTGCTGGGCAAGAGCTCACAGAACTTGGGAGCGGGGATGCTTTCACGCAGGCCTGCAGGCCCCAGCGCCTCGAGACGCACTCTCGGTTCCTAAGGAGTCACGCTCCCAACTGCAATGCAGGTGGTCGGGGAGCATCCCCTCTTCCAGGGGGCCGGCGGCGGGACGGTGCACACTAGGGAGACTGTCCGAGCCCGCCGCCTGGGAGGAAGGTCCCTGAGCTGGTGTCCTAAGAGCCCTGTAAAGTGGGCATCAAAGGCCTGGCCTGCTGTGGTCCCCCGTTTCCCTTCCAAACCACAGGTCCCAAGAACCCACTTTCCAGGCTAAGCTTTGCAGATCCTGGAAAGTTACTGGAGCATTGCAGCAAGGAAATCCTCAACCCACCTGCTGGCTTTGGAGACAGTGACAGATGAACATTCATGGGGCTGGAGCCCACCTACCTTCTTGGGCCTCCTGGAGCTTTCTGGGCCCTGTAGGAAAGACCAGTTTGGCCCGGATGGCAAGTTCTGCATTATTGGGAAGAATGCTGTCTTCAAGTTTCTCTGCCTGGGGACAAGAGACAGAACTCAGAGGCAGGATTCCTCAGCCCTCAGAACCTCTGATTGCCCCAGCTCTGTCCATAAGTGCCCCACCTCCACCCCACCCCCACTCACCCCTGCAAAGCCTCTGCAGGCTGGGGAGTACCCTGGGGTGGACTGGACATGCCCATGGCAGGGCTGATCTTCCTTCCATTTGTGGGGACTCTCCATTCCCACCCCATGCCTTGAGGAGGTGAGGGGAAAACCATTTCTTGGAGCAATTGCTTTGCACCTTCTGCTCCTCTTCCTCTTCCCAGCAGCCTTGGTGGCGGCTAGTCTTGCTCTGAGCAAAGGGCCCGAGAGGGAACAGATGGGCAGGGCACCCAAGTATGGGATCCTAGGGGAAAGCACACTGGCAGGGAAAATCATGAAAAATGAAAATCAGGAGAGCCTCCATGGAGGAGGTGGGATTTCAGCTAAGTCTTAGGCAGACCTTGGCTAGAAGAAAGCATTCCAAGTGGACATCCCAAGTGGGTGTCTGAGGACAGGCTCTGAGAAGGGCAAGCACGGGGGCCGGGGCTGTGCAGAGCAGCGCAGAGGGAAAGGGGCAGGAGAGGTGGGACAGGGTAGCCCCCGGGCGGGAGACCCTTGGCTTGACCCGACTGTAGCCGCAAATCAGAGACCAGGCACCAGTGCCCTGGCTTCGGGGAGGGCAGCGGAGGTAAGACGGCGCACAGATCCTGGCCCAGACCTGGGACAGCCTCCACCTCGCTGCCAGACTGGCTGCTGGAACTGGCAGGGCATCCTCAGTTCTTAGGAGACGACAGAGCCCACGCTTCCTCCTTCCCTGTCTCATCCGTCCTCTCTCCCAATCTCGGATCTTGGCACAGAAAGTGCAAAGCAGTTGCTCTAAGAAATGCAAACTTTCTCCCCAGGCTCTCTTACTGGCCCAGCCCGGGAGCAGACCTCACTGGGCCAGCTCCTCCTCCCGGGGCCTCCCCGGCGGCCGCCCTGAAATCCCCGTGGTCAGGGCCACCCGATAGCATCTGGCCCTGCGTTCTCAGCTGTTCGGGCCCCGGGAGCGCCCGGGGCGGGCATGTAGACGCCAGAGTCTCGCCTGCACGACGGGGCGGGCTGACCCGCGCAGGTGACCCTCTGGCTGCGGCAGCAGCGAGCCCAGGGCTCCCCCGCTGGAACCAAGCGACCCTGAATCTGGGGAGGGGAGCAAGTGGGCCCACAAGGCCATTGCAGGAGGTCTAACCCCCTAGACCTGAGCCAGGCTGATGCTCAGGCTACACCGAGGAAGGGGCTCGAGGGTACTTGAGCAAACCTGAGCAGGAAAGACCCCCTAACCCCGCCCAGGAGAGCCTGGCCCAGAGCCTTTCCTCCCTGAGAAGTTCTACTGAGGAGCCCCAGCCAGGCAAGTCCAAGGCTTCCCGGGGTAGGTTTTCTCTTCTCGAATCCCTTTGAGAAGGGAGTTTTGCCTTCCTTGTGGGGGGGCGGGACGTGCCCAGTGCCAAGCCACACCTCACCTTGGCCCTCAGAGGATACCAGCAGAAACACTGTGTCGCGCTGTCTTCGAAGTCCCATGCGGCCAGAGGGACGGTCACCTCTCCAAGAAACACGCGCCGGGTGAGCGTGCCCAGGTGCCACACAGAGACCCGCAGCCACCGGGTCCCCAGCTGGCTGGCCTCCACCTGGTACTGCAAAGGCAGAGGAGAGGCGCTTAGGCTGGGTTCCCAGCCACGGCTCCCCGGGGCCCCCCAGCCCCCCCAGCCTTCCTCCTGCAGGCTGGAGCCAGCACCTCGGTGTGGTCCCGGTGGGCCGAGCAGCCTGGAGCGATGGGGGGGGGTGGTCTCCGCTTTCTCAAACGCAGCCCCGCCTCCTCCACCAGCCCTGGGGCCAGCGCTCTGCCTGGGGGAAAGGCTGGGCAGCCGCAGGGTCGCCTCCCACAATCCGGATCTGTCCCCAGCGAGGAGGAAAGTTCGGAAAGTTCTCATCCAACTGAAGCCGGGATCTGTCCCAGCTCAGGAGCCGAACTTGCTTGGCAGGGGCTACCCAAAAATACTGAAAGCTAGGATTTTTTTTTTTTTTTCCTAATGTAAAGCATGAGTTTTTAGCATGGCCATTTGCCTAGACAGACAACGCACGGAGGGCCCGCCGGGCCCGCGCTGGCACCCAGGGTCGCACAGAGCTGTTTCTTCACTGCCCCCCACAGGAGCCTCAGCCCAGTCAGAGGGCAAGAACGTCTGTCCCCTGCTCCAGCCGAGGGTGGGCCTCTGCCCCCACCAGGACTGGAGGCCAAAGGCCCTGGGTGAGAGCGCCCCATGCCCTTCCCGAAGGCCAGGGCCACAGCCAGGATTCCCAAGAGCTGTTGACTCTGCTCAGCCTCTATGAGCCTGTTCCAAGCCTATTTGTTGGATTTTCTCAACAACGAGAAAAAGTGGGGTGCCTGGGGGGCTCAGTGGGTTAAAGCCTCTGCCTTCGGCTCAGGTCATGATCTCAGGGTCCTGGGATCGAGCCCTGCGTCGGGCTCTCTGCTCAGCGGGGAGCCTGCTTCCCCCTGTCTCTCTGTCTGCCTCTCTGCTTACTTGTGATCTCTGTGTGTCAAATAAATAAATAAAAAATCTTAAAAAAAAAAAACAACGAAAAAAGTTTACACTTTACTGAATGCTTGTTTTGTACCCGGTTTTCGGTTACATTGCTCCTTAGCTTCCAGGAACATCCCCGAGGTCAGTGTTAGCAATCCCCGGTTTACAGGGGGAAACACCCAGGCTCCGGGCTTCGAAGCTCTCCCTTGGGGTTGGCACCCTGGCTCCTCCTGGGACCCGCCTGTCACACTGCAAGACGGGACCCTCGTCCCCACTGAGAACAGCCGCACGGGTTTGCTGACACTCGTCTGAGCGCCCTCGGTGCCCTTCCAGTGATGGACAAGAGGGAAGAGACAGGTGTGTGGAGAAGCTATGACTTGTCTCCCTCGGTCTCCCAAACAAGGCTCCCTGCGGCCCTGTCTGGTGCCACCTGCCCCCACACACAGGCCAGCGAACGCCCCCCTCGGGGCCAGGCTGCCTTCCCCACTCGCCCCTCCTTTTCTTCCCTCTGGGACTCTCTGCGCCCGTTGTGGTCAGAAGCCACATCCCTCTACCGTCTTGGGCTGATTTTCAGTCGGTTTCCCTCAAGTCGAGGGTCCATTTATTTATTTTCTTTTTTTAATCTTTTTTTCTTTTTAAAGATTTTTTTTTTTTTTAAGAAATCTCTACACCCAACATGGGGCTTGAACTCACAACCCTGAGATCAAAGTTCTTACACCACCTTCTGAGCCGGGGTCGTGTCTGACTCTGCCCTGCATGACCTTCTCAGTCTGTCTTGAAACTCTGAGCTACCCGGGTTGTTCCCTTCATGGCCACACGGCCGATCAGCTGCTCAGGCCACCAACTCGGGCACCGCACCTGCTCCCCGAGAACGCGCTGTCCCAGGGAGGCCGCTGCCCGTCGCCCATGTCCACCCCGTGCAGGGGGCAGCCCTGTCCTCCACTCCCCCAGAAGTGCAGCCTGCTTCTCAGGGGTCCTCGCACACGGGTGCCCCCCACCCCCCATAAATAGAACTTCTCCCTTTGGTTGACTAAATCCCTTTTCTGAACAGCCCTTACCCCATCGCCCCGTTACGTCCGCAAGG
This sequence comes from Ailurus styani, assembly GCA_002007465.1. Classification (NCBI taxonomy): domain Eukaryota; kingdom Metazoa; phylum Chordata; class Mammalia; order Carnivora; family Ailuridae; genus Ailurus; species Ailurus styani. The sequence continues at coordinate 4,908,992 of LNAC01000025.1, forward strand.
CAGTCCCAGCAGCCTGTGGGGCTGCCACCGCCTCTCCTGAGCACCCAGCCCCACAGACACAGACACCACATCAGGTGTCGCGTTCCACCCTTGCCAGGACCCTACGGTGGTCTTCACGGGGCGGGGGGGGGGGGCCAGCTCCCCAGGACCCAGGAAGGCTTCCCACAGAGCATCCCTCCCAGAAAACGTGGAGGATCGGTTTCCAGATTTTAGACTAGATGAGGGGCATAGATTCTCTTCAACGTATCGGGAAAGTTTTCCGGGACAACTGAAATATCTATAATATATTGGGTAAAGAAAACCAATGGATAAAAATTTTAGGAGATTCCTTTGAGATTCTGCCTGCATTTTAAATCAGGTAGTTAAAACTTTCAACATCTAAGATACAACATCTAAGATATATACTCAATCCTCGTCTTCGTCTCATTTCATACAATGTGAACTATTTGTTTACCTGTTTAGTACAAAATGCCTTAATTAAACTTACAGTGAGTGATTTTGGAATATGAACTTAAAATGTGTGAGGGGGACACATAGCTTTTCAAAACTCTTTCAGCAGATGCATGCTCAAAACCACAGGAAGACCGGTGTCTACTGATTTGCTACCAGAGGGGCTGGGACAGCGACCCCTTGGGCCCCACCCACACCTGCTGAGTCACAGACTTTTTTTTTTTTAAACCTCTGGGGTGTCCCATGACCATAAATCTTGTGAAGTTCTCCTAGTCCATCATGCGTTAGTGCTGTACTTCTGAATACTCTCTAAGCCTCGGTTTCCCTGTTGGTAAACGAGGTTTCTAATACCTAGTTCACAGGGCACATAAAGCCCTTGGCCACAGCAGGGACACAGAAAACAATGACTTTTACTATTTAACGAATGGGACTCCTCCTGAAGCTGGCCAGTCCTTGGCTGGGAGTTCAGAAATGCCCCTACTTGCCAAGGAAGGCAAACCAAGCCCTCTCCTTGGGCAGGCTTGACACATGGGGTCGCAGGGCTGCCCAGCCTTGCCTGGGCACATCTCTGAGCATCTGGATGGTTCTTCCAGTGCAGGGCTTCCCACACCTACCTCTGCCCCACATCATCTCCAACCGTCCACCCTAAATCCCTGTAGTCGCTCCCTCTCTGCCCCACACTCCAAATCCTATTTCTTAGCACCAAAGAAAGTGAAAACCCAAACAATTCCTAAAATGTTTTTCATAAGAGGCCTATTTTTTTCATAAAAGCAGCAGCAACCTAGGGCTGGCAGATTATTAAAATAAAGGAGCACTTTCTTGAAGATAGTAACTAGGTAGGTGACAAGGAAGACTGCTTGAGAGTCATAAAAATTCAGTAGGACACACCAATTTCAGAGACTGAGAGGTGGCCAGGTTCTTCTTCACTTCCCCAGAAATCATTAATCAAGAGCCATTCTCAAGTCCGCCAGACTCTGCACTTTTCCCGTACAAAGGCTGAAATCTATTTTCCACCAACTTGCCACTGATCGACAGAGCCCTCCAGAAAACGCGTAAGCATCTGTCCTTATATTTAACTGACTCGGGAGTTTAGAGGAACACTCACTGAACTCTGGCCCCGGGTGCCCAGCCTGGGACGGGGAGACTTCGCACATGAATGTTTATCTAGCCAGTACCTTCAAGGTCTCCTGGAAGGTTGGGTCCACCGTGTTCTTTTGGACTCCAGTCTTGCGTTTTCCCTGAGAGGATCTGTCAGGCAGCAGATAGGTCTTGACGTACCTAGTGGCCAGACCCAGACAGGACAAGGTGATCGCTCAGCGAGGCAGGTATGCGTGCGTGCGCGTGCACCCGCAGGGGGTCAAAGGTTTCAGGAGGAGGGGAACCAGACCTCAGCATTTTCTTTACCCTACTTCCCACTGGATTGGGGGTTGACAGAAAGGGCTTGGTGGGCAGCAAGGATCGAGTTGGGCACACACCTTCTGGCTTACTCAGTCTTTGGCCAGAATCCTCTGGAACGTTCCTGGAGGTGTAAAGCTCCCTCGCTTTCCTCCTGCCCTTCCCCTCCAATCTACATTGCTCGTTACCTGTCATTTGGGGATGACCACAGATCCAGGGGCTGCTGTTGGGGTTCCCTGGGTGGCAAGTTAGAGAACCTGCCTGGATGTGGAGGTCCTGGGCCAGCTTGTCCTCCCTCCACCGGCTTCCTCCAACCCGCCAAAAAAAAGTGGGGGGGAGAGAAAGTATATGCCTCACCCTTTACTTTGCCCTTGTGGGCACTCTCCACTGGCTTTCTGCCTGTCCCCTGAAATCCTGTTCTAGGCGGACCCCTCCAGGGAAGCCCTGACGCTGCCCTTCCTGGCTCGCAGCTTCGGCAATGGCAACGACGACTGAATCCGGTAACAGCTGGTTCCTGTGCTTTCATTCTGACAATTTCTGCCTCTTGACTGGAGAGCCTAGATCGTTTACCTTGAAAGTGATTACTGATAAGGAGGGACTTACTTCTGTCATTTGCTATTTGTTTCTGTGTCCCTTCTAGCGTTAAGGTCCCCTGTTTCCTGCAGCGCTATATTCATTCTTTTGTATTTATTTACTTTTGAAAGATTTATTTGAGAGAGAGAGAGAAAGTGTGCACGTGAGTGGGGGGGGGCGGAGGGAGAGCCTCTCAAGCAGACTTCCCTGTTGAGTGTGGAGCCGGAGGCGGGGCTCCATCTCACAACCCTGAGATCATGACCTGAGCCAAAATCAACCGTCAGCTTAACTAGTTTAACCCACTGAGCCATCCAGGCACCCCAATTCTTTTGCATTTAGCTGAATTTTGTGGTAAGACATTTAAATTCCATTCTGATTTCTTTTCGTATGTCTTCTGTCGCTGTTTCCTTTGTGCTTACCAAGGGGATTACATCTCATATCCTTGAGTTATAACGCTCTACTTTGAATATCTACCATCTTAATGTCCGTAGCAAACAAAAACTCTGCTCCTTCCTAGTACCAACCTCACCTCATTGTACCGATGAGATTGCAAAATTATGTGGTTTTTGTTTTTTTTTTTGTGGGGTGGGGGTGGGGCGGTGAGGGTCTTCTGGTGAGGACCGGACAACCTGCTAGACAAATTCTAAAAGAGCTGTAACACTAAAATTATGCCTTTCTATACTGGGTAGCCAAAATCACAGACTTATCCTTCTTTTAAATGCATTAGTCTCTCAGGTCAAAAACAAAGTGTGGAGTTACAAATCAAAGTTACAGCAGTAATAAGAGACAAATAACTTTTTAAAAATATGTAAGGTGGGAGTACACACCACTGTTAAATAATACTAGCCTTTAGGGTTGCCTGTGTATTTGCTTTTCCTGCGGTCTTTATTTCTTCACAGGTCTGAGTTGCTCGCTGGTGTCCTTCCACTTCACCCTGCAGGGGGCCCCCTTGAGCACTTACTTCGTGCAGGGCAAAGTCCCTCAGCTTTTGCTTATCTGAGAATGCCTTAGTTTCTCCCCCACGTTTGAAGAACAGCTTTGCTGGATATAGGATTCTTGGTTGACAGGGTTTTCCCCCCTTTAGCACTTTGACTAGATCTACTGATGGCCTCCTGGCCTCTAAAGGATCTGACGAGAAATCTGCCAGTAATCCTCCTGAGGACCCCGGGCAGGAAGGGGATCCCAACAGCTGGAGGAGATGCCACAATGGCTGCCCGCCTCTAGGTCTGCCCCTCTGTGATCAGAAGCTGCATTCTGCAGTCAGAGCGCACAACCCTGATATTTGGAGGACAAAATCCTTTTTTTTCCTCCCCCACACTGACTCTGGCACACTGTGCATAAGCTGCTCTGGGTACACTGGCCCAGCTCCCTGCTGTGTGGCTGAGTGGGGGGACAGAGAGCCGCTATTAGGCTATGAGCGGAAATGGACTGAAATTAACCCCCATGTACCATCCAAGTCTTCCGCTGGAAGTTGCAAGCCTCCAAGAGACTATAGTTCCCAAACAGTTTCATGAGACAGTTTCTACCAGTGCAATCACTGTCGTACAAGGGGAGACCACTTGCTAGGGCTTTCCACCCTGCCACCTCCCCAGAATCCTCTCTGGGCTGTTTTTCCTTTAAAAAATATGGAGTATTATTCTAGTAGACATTTCACTGATGGGCAACTCAGTTCGACCTTATCATGGCTTGTTTTTGCTAAGGTAGGGTGAGTTGGAGTAGCCCCTGCTGTGGGGTTAGAGAAATCCTACAGCTGCATCCCACTGAATGCCTTGGGTGTTCGGCAGTCTCTACTCTGGCTGGTCAGAGCTACCATTTCCCCAGCACCGTGCCACGCCCAGGGGCTCGCCACCCCCAGTAACTGTGCTGTGACAGATCTCATGAAATCTTGTCCTGTGTATGAGCCCTGAGTATTTGGCCAAAGCCTCAAGGGGGTCCGTCTGTGGAGTTTCAGGTCAGCTTCTCTGTGTACTTTGTGCCTCACTTGCTTACTATTTGTTGAATGTTTATTATGTTCCAGACAACGTTCTGAAGGCTTAATATGGGCAAATTCTGGGAAATACCACAACAATCCTTTGAAGGAGGTGCTGTTATTTCTCCTGTGTTACAGTGAGGTATGGAGAGGTTGAGTGACTTGTCCGAAGTCAACCCACATGAATGGCGGACCAGGGTTCAACGTCCATACTGTCAACCACCTCACTACAGTCCTTTTGAGAATCACAAAAGAGGCTCAGCATGTGTGAACAGTCATGGGCAGAACAAAGGTCTCTGACAGGACTGGACAGGAGTCTGAAGAATGGACGGGATTATGGTCGCTACTTGTGGGAGCGGTGGAGGGAAAGTAGTCACAACACAAACATGAGGAAAGCCTCGATTTGGGAAAAAGTCAGGGGATAGCTTTGAAACAACGACTATTCCAATTTTCCTGGAGCAAAAGATGTAAGTTGGGGGAATAACAGGAGTTAAGAAACCAGAAGGACAGGAGGGATGCTGTTATGGAGACCCATAATGCTACCTACAGCAATGCACTTCATCTGTCCTGCCCTGAGGAGCTCCTGAAGGTTTCGGAGCAGAGAAGAGTTTGGCTGGACCAACAATCCATTTGCCTTTCCCAAGCTGGCAATTAAAACATTGTGCTCAAAGTTTTCCATGTAAGAAAAAAGAAAGGCCACAGAAAAATCAACTCCAGTTCTAAGGAGAAGGGATCTAAATATGAAAAAACTCTAACAGAAGAAAATAGAGCCCAGGTAATAGAATTTTCCTACAGACTCAAAATACAGACATTTTAAAGGAAAAGACTATAAAGAGCTTCTCAAACTCAACACCCATAAAACAAATAACCCAGTCAAGAAATGGGCAGAAGACATGAATAGACATTTCTCCAGAAGCCATCCAAATGGCCGACACATGAGGAAGTGCTCAACATCACTCAGCATCAGGGAAATACAAATCAAAACCACAGTGAGATACCACCTCACACCAGTCAGAATGGCTAAAATCAACAAGTCAGGAAACGACAGATGTTGGCGAGGTTGCGGAGAAAGGGGAACCCTCCTACACTGTTGGTGGGAATGCAAGCTGGTGCAGCCACTCTGGAAAACAGCATGGAGGTTCCTCAAAAAGTTGAAAATAGAGCTGCCCTACGACCCAGCAATCGCACTACTGGGTACTTACCCTAAAGATACAAAGGTAGTGATCCTCAGGGGCACATGCACCTGAATGTTTATAGCAGCAATGTCCACAATAGCCAAAGAACCCAGATGTCCATCAACAGACGAATGGATAAAGAAGATGTAGTATATATATACAATGGAATACTATGCAGCCATCAAAAGAAACGAAATCTTGCCCTTTGCAACAAGGTGGATGGAACTAGAGGGTATTATGCTGAGCGAAATAAGTCAATCAGAGAAAGACAGTTATCATATGATCGCTCTGATATGAGAAACTTGAGGGGCAGGGTGGGGGATGGTGGGGGTAGGGAGGGAAAAATAATGAAACAAGAGGGGATGGGGAAGGAGACAAACAATAAAAGACTCCTAATCTCACAAAACAAACTGAGGGTTACTGGGGGGTGGGAGGGTAGGGATAGGGTGGATGGGTTATGGACATTGGGGAGGGTTTGTGCTTTGGTGAATGCTGTGAAAGGTGTAACCCTGATGATTCACAGACCTGTACCCCTGGGGCAAATAATTAAAAATAAAATAAAAATAAAATGAAATAAAATAAAATAAAGTAAAATAAAATAAAAATAAAGGAAAATAAAGGAAAAGACTGACAAATTTGACATCAAATTCTCTTCAAGAAAAGTCATCATAGACAATGTTAGAAAACGGGTAACAACTAGAATATATATAAAATCCAATCAACGAAGAGTTGAATTCAAAAAGGGTTTGAAAAACCCCACAGTCCTGTAAATAAATTTAAAAATAGCAAATAACCCAATAGAAAAATGCCAAAAGATATGAATGGGAAGTTCACAGAAAGGAAACCCTACATGCCTAACACATGTATGTATAAAAAGTTGCTCATCTCTGTTCATTATCAGGGAAATGCACACTAATGTGGGGAGATATCATTTCATATCAACTGGAAAAAAACTGTAATCTGTTTATGAATTGTGTGACACAGCTTTTTGGTTTGACTCTTCCTCTGTGGGAAGTCAAGTTTCCCAACACCATTCACTGACGTTCATCTGTTCGGCACTGATTTCTCATAGCCCCTTGATCCTAGAAGTTTCCAAGTAGGCCAAGTTCTGCATCTGGACTTCTGATTCCACTCGACTGACCTACTTATCTATCCTTGCATCAATAACCCATTGTTTGAATTATTACAGCTTTAAAAATCATTCTCAATGGGTCTTCTTATAGTTCTTCTCTTTTAAACAATTGTCTTGGTTATTTGGGGACTTGCACTTTCCCGAATGAACTTTAGACCCAATATGCCTACCATCTAATGCCAAAACTCAGAAAAAGAAACTTACGGATTGCACTTTTTCTTCTTTGCCTCTCCATAGGCAAGATTCTTACATGCCTTGATGCATATTTCTAAAGAACAGGTTTTGAAGCAATAGCGAATGGCAAACTCTATTTCTCCAGTGACATTAGCATTGTCAAAACTGCCAACCTCCGTAGAAGTGCTGTTAATGCTAGTTAGACTTGCCTGAAATCAAGAAGGACAGATAAAATAAATTACTTCAGTTAGTCTATTTGTTGCAGTTCCAGTGTCAAGAGATCAAATTAATCAAAATTCACACAAAACATGCATCCTGACTCATAGTAAGTTAATAATACATCAGCTTGTCCTTTGCCAAAATAAATTGCCACACAGTCTGTCCTAAGGAGATGGGAAACCCTCAGAAAGCCCGGCCTTGCCCAGATACGGTGTTTGCCTAGCAATAAAGGTTACACAATCTCATTCTTTAACACAAATCAGTTGGGATGAAGTGGATTATCTCCTGCGCAATTCTGCAAAGATAAGTCTCAGGAGGGCAGATAATATCCCGGGGCAGGAAGAGCCTTGTGGGAGGCAGCAGAGTAAGGGTGCTAGGTACCATGACTGGGAATCAGAAACAGCCGGGTTCCAACGCGCGTCCTGCTACTCAGTGGCCCTGTCAAAGTCCACGTGGAAAGATGAATACTAGTCTCATGGGGTCACGGTGAGAAGTAAATGGAATAAAGTGTGTAAAGCATGTAGTCAAAGACAACAATAAATTCTGTTTATATTTTTATGTAATGAAATTAAATGAATTTTAATGCAATTAAATGAGAAACAGAACTGCCACCATAAGTTAGGGCACAGAGAGCTTAGGTGATGACGATAAGGAGCGGGGAATGCCCGTGCCTAAAAACACAAACCAACTGCAGTCGCACCATTAAATTTGTTTAACATTTGCCCCATTCCCAGGCAAAAATCTCCATGCCGACTCTCTAAAAATAGGGAAGCCTGAATGATTTCCACTTCTAATTCCCAGCGAGATCCTCCACGCTGTAAAGCATCCTGGGCAGAAACTAAGAAGAAAGTCTGGGGCTTTCATTCTCACTACCGAGAGGGCAAAACCCAAACCAAACCAACAACTCATCCGAATTAACTAACAGCAGCCCTGGGGCTCAGAAGCCAAGGGCTGAGTTAACTAACGCCAGGAACACAACCGACCTCACCGCACCCAGTCGCTGGCTCTGAAATACAGCATCTGCCAACACCCACACGATTGTTCGCGTGGAAAGCAGTCTTCACGTTTCACACTCACGGAGGCAAGGAGTGGTAAGCGGGACCCCGCGCGGTGCACAAGAGTGAAGGAGGAAGGGTAGGCGTGCTTGGCAGAAGGCGTGCGCTGCCTGCAAGCAGAACAGGGGCAGGAATGCAGGGCCTCAAAAGGCCCAACAATTAAAATGGCATTCGTCCCGGGACCTCACTTTGGGCCGTGTCAGCTCAGGTTGACTTGCAGCGACTTTTCTGCCAAGAGCAAACAGAAAACTGAATTAAGTCCCAAACAGTTTCAAGGTGTCGTAGAGATCCCAGGACAGCCAGGACGAATGGTGGAAGGTACTAGAGAGAGGAGGAGCACAGTGCCACCAGCCGGATGCTCTGAGCTCTGTCTCCCCCTGAGGCATTTGTCCCTCGGGGAGCAGACAGATCTGGAAGACAGAGGAGTCAAGCCTAACCCAGCGGCCAGGGGGCTCAGGAGCCAAGGGCTGGGACACAAAAACTGGTGTCTGGGGCCCTGACGGCACACAGAGCTTGAGCAGCCAAGTTCACAGAGAAAGGGGACATGCACCAGAGTGGGAGAGACACTGGAAGCTTCTTTTTCTCTTTCGGGGGATTTACTGATTTGGAAGGTCTCACTGAGCCCCTGAGAAGCTTAAAAACACTTCCCACAGTTGTTCTTACTGGAGAAGCCACCGCAGAAGGGGGGCTTGGCGACCTCCAGACTCCAGTGCCCTGCCCCCCACCTCCGGCCTCCTTCCCAGGAGTTCATGTCCACTGGAAATGGGAAGGTCCTCCCAACGCCTGACAGCCCGCTTGGAACGAGCTCCACACCAGAAGGGTAAAGACTGTTGACCTTCGCTCTAGCTGTCTGCTGGAAGCAAAAGAACATTCTCTCTGAAGGAGGGTCACAGCCCCCTCCGAGCCACGGGAAGCTCCGAGAGCTCAAGGCTCTGCTGGCTCCTGCCCTCCCTGGATCGCCAGCGCCCCGCGCAGTGCTGGCTCGTGCCAGAGCCTCGGTCAATATTTACGAAGGGAACAGAGAAAGCACTTGAAGTACTTTGGTTTCGAAGGGCTCCGTGTAAATATTAGGGCAGGAAGGAGTGCGCGGTCTTGGGCCTGAAGGAGCCACAGAGCTGGAGGGAGAAGACCCACTCGTGGGGTCGTCCTCATCTTCTAGAACTTCCGTAAGGCATTGAACTGTGGATTCCAGAGGGCGGTAAATGTATTTAGCTTTCAATAAAACGATATATAGGCACATCATAAAATTACTGAAAATCGAGACAAAGACGAGAAAACATAAATGCAGAGAAAGAAGAGACAGGCTGGCTTTCATGGAGGAAGCAGGAAGAAAGGGGCAGGAGAGAACAGGCACCCAGCTGTCGCTCGGGGGACTGGCTGCGTCTGTTCGTGAGGAAGAGGAGAGGAGAGGAGTCCAGGTATAGACACAGTGAGTTAATTTTGATATTGGGAAGATTAGACAATTCTGAGCAGATTCCCCCCCCCCTTTTTTTTTTTTTGGAAAAGTAAAAAGGGAAGTTTATTTGTTGAAAATGAGGAAGAGCAAGACAGAAGACCTGAATGAGCTTTGAAAGAACCGGAGAAGGTGTGAAATGGATGTCCCGAGAGCAGGAACCTGAGCGACCCAGAGAAACGCAGCAGGCCCTTTGGATGACGAGACGGGGCAGATCTGATGCCCGCACCCCTCACGCCGGCCACGAGGTCCACCCCCCTGCGGGGTGCGGAGAAGGCTGCCCCCGGCGCATCCAGCTTGGTGACCACGATTATAATGCCTCCAGAGAGCACGAGAATGACTCATCCTTCACTTCATACGTACCTCAGCAGAGCCCAAAGCAGGTTGAGACCCACCCAGAAGCTGCCCAGGGACTCAGAAATAGAACTGGAGGGCACCTGGGTGGCTCAGTGGGTTAAAGCCTCTGCTTTCGGCTCAGGTCATGATCTCAGGGTCCTGGGAT
>LNAC01000025.1:4919215-4937137 GCA_002007465.1 Ailurus styani
AAAAAAAAAAAAAAATTAAAAAAAAAAAAAAAAAAGAAAGAAATAGAACTGGAAGAGGACCGAGGTGCCGAGCTCCCTGGGCCACCAGCTCACGTGAGGTAGCGTCTCTGAGTAATTCAGCTGCTGTGCCCGCTTAGCCCGGGAAAGGACAGCCTCAGATAATGAAAGGACAGCAGAGCCCCTCCTCTGGTCAACCACATTCCTGAGATAATTCACGTCTCTACCACGGTTGCCTTGGGAAGGTTTTCTGGTTCTATTTTCTTTGTGGCCAGAACAGGATCTTGGAGCAAGCTACAACTTTGAGCAGCGCATGGAGGCAAGCCGGAGGTGCTGGCCCAGAAGAGCCACTAAGAACTCAGCCCGACTTTCATTCAAGCCATGGGCGCTGCCAGGGTTTGGAAGAAAGTAAATCTGAACAAAAGCAAAGGAGAACTGTCAAAGGCAGGGAGCGTTCGGTGACTTTCTCTGAAGGGCACAAGTTAGCTACTGTAACCACGAGCAAGCCTTGATGCCCTTTCCTTTCACAAAGGCAGGAAGCCGGGGCGGGGGGTGTCAGCGGAAACCACAGCTACGGTTGACCCCGGGACAACACGGGTTTGATTTATGCAGAATTTGCCAGTAAGCACAGTACAGTACTGTAGATGTGTTTTCTCTTATGATTTTCTTAACATTTTCTTTTCTCTCGCTTACTTCATTGTAAAAATATAGTACTTTATGCATATAACATTCCAAATATGTGTTAATTGACTGTAAAGGTTATCACTAAAGCTTCCGGTCAGTAGTAAGCTAGGAGTTAAGTTTTGGGGGAGTTGGAAGTTATGCACAAATTTTTGATGGTACAAGGGGTCAGTGCCCCTGACCTTCATATTGTTCAACAGTCAGCTGTATTCTTAAAAAAAAAAAAAATCCTGATCACCAAGAGCATTCTGAGAGAATTACTGTAGGGTGGTCAAAACGGCAGCCATGGAGCCAGACAGGCTTTCATTCGGCTCCAGGTTCTGACACTTAGTGGCTGTGTGATCTTGAGCAGTATTCTTAACCACCATAGACTCAGTTTCCTCATTTGTAAAATGGGGATCTATTTCATAACATTAGGATGAGGCTCAGTTAATAAACGCACGGAGAGACTTAGAACTGTCCCCATGCATAGTCAGGATAGGGCATTCATTACCATTTGGAAAATGCCACACGGTGTGGTCATCCTTCGTAAGCTGAAGGTCTCATTTCCTTTTTCTTTTTTTCTTTTTTACTGTGACACATGTATTAAAAGTACATATCATGGAGACCGCTAGTTAAATAGTAATTACAGAATGAACACCCACGTGCCTACCACTCAGCTGGAGTAAAAGAACATAAGCTCTGGGGCCCCACCCCTGTCCCCTCCCCTCTCATTCTTGTCCCCAAGTCAATGCTGTTTCAAAGCTTTCCGTTAATCACCCTTGTTGTTCTTGATGGTTTCAGTACATATGTATACAGCCTCCCCAAACAGCATATGGGTTAGTTTCACCTGATTCTAGAATTTATAGAATTAGAATTCCTCCTGTGCACCTATTTTGTTTTTTAAATTCATCCATGTGGTCAGCTGTGGTTTTATTCCCAAACAGCATTCCATTGGATGAACAAGCCAGAATACAGTCATCCTTTTTTATCGTTTTTTTTTTTAAACAAAAACACATAAATAAGGGTAGATAGCTAAATACAATACTCTTTTAAAAGAGCAGCGGAGCCAGACAAGTTCAGAAATATTAATGGAAAAATGAAGGATTTCCTCACACACACCTCTGTGTGATGGACGGAGCGAACGTTCTGAGCCAGGCCCTATTTAGAAGTGACCACAATGCCATGATGACAGCCCACGTCTCAAATTCATGTTTAAGGAAAACACCTGGGGAGTTGGATTTTTTTTTTCTTTTACGTCTTTGATTAAAAATCTGCTCCTTCGAAAACTTCTGCCAACCTGTATATCTAAAGAGTTCCAACGGGCACTTCCTGTGGTCACCCCTGCCAATCACAACGCCTTCTGGCAGGAAAAATGTAAACTGCATGAAAACATTGATATAAATGCATTCCTTCTTACATTTTTTTTTAAAAACAGAAGTATAAGCAAAACTAAAAACCAGACAGGAACTCTGGTAGGAATTTTTCTCCCGTAGGAATTCTAAAAAAATTAATGTATTTCTTCACACCACCAAGTTCCACTCCTTCTGAATTGATTTTTTTTTTGTAAAGCAAATTATTTTTTCCACCCCAAATATTACATGTTTATGGAAAAAAATACAGAAAATACAGATGAGCCCCCAGAAAAATTTTAAGAGAAAAGCATAACCCCATTATTCCAGGGTCAAATTTTGGTATAACCCTTTGACTCGTTTTGCAATGTTGATAGTAGAGCCATTTTTTTAATAAATAAGTGCTACTATAATACTATTTTGTAACCTTATATGTTCATTTACCAATGTGTATTTTCTATATTACTATTTTTTTTTCGACAGAGAGAGCAAGATCACAAGTAGGCAGAGAGGCAGGCAGAGAGAGAGGAGGAAGCAGGCTCCCTGCCGAGCAGAGAGCCCGATGTGGGGCTCCATCCCATGACCCTGAGATCATGACCTGAGCCGAAGGCAGAGGCTTTAACCCACTGAGCCACCTAGGCGCCCCTATATTACTCTTCTTCAATGTTATTTTTCATAGCTACAAAGTATTCCTCCGAATAAATGCACCAGCCGCTTAGAACGCCTGCAGCTCCACACCCTTGCCAACACTGACCCGTATCACTTCTCAAATTTGCCAAGATGACCCCCAAAATAGCACTTGTTTTCAATTTGCACTGATTTAACTACCTGGGAGGTTGAGTGTTTCCCCTACCTATTCCCCCTCCGTATTTCTCTTCTTGTAATACGTAGAGATTTAGAAAGCTTTCTCCGGCTCTGCCTTCCTGCTTAATAATAAGCAATAATCAGTATTTGCCTTGTGGGAGTTGAGCTTCCTCAGACAAACACTGCTTCGGTGCACAGGGAACAGGTGAGGCTTTATCATGGAAGAACTCAGCCTCACGAGGATAACTCAAAGGGCACAAATCCGAACGCCCCAGAACACAGGGAGAAGGGAGCCGGTTTGGGGGACCCGCCCTAAGAAACAGCCTGGAGGAGAGGAACACACTCGCCCGCTTCTCCTCACCGTAGCAGCCCTTCCCACCGTCGGAAAGGGTCTCTAGGTGTGGGTCCGCCCCAGGCAAGTGCAGCTGAGCTCGGGGTGCGGTCAGGGAACCCCCTCCCTCGGAGAGCTCACCGAATCCGGGCTTTGACTCACCCGGCTCCGGGGTGTTGAGTCGGAGCCTGCGTGCTTCCCGCCTGCTTCGACCTCTGGGACCCAGCTCTCCCCACTTGCGAAACGGGCTAACAGTATGCACCTGGCAAGATCGTGGTGCCAATGACTGCAGGGAAGCACCCGGCTCAGCGGTCTGCACACAGGAGGCTTGCAATCAGCAAGGTCCGGTGAGGAGCCCATGCCGGGGTGCCTGCCCCCGGTTACTGAGCGCGCCCTCCGTGGCAGGTGCAGCTCGGACGCCGGAATTACAGGAGACAATGCCCAACAGGGAAGCCACTGGCACAGCCGGAGAGCATGAGGAACACAGAGAAGGGAAGGATGGCGGCGGGCAGGGCAGGGGGTAGGCTTCCTGGGCAAGGCGCCTCTTGTCAGATGGCAGAGGCTGACCCAGTAGGTGTGGGGCGGGGCCGGAGGTTCTGGTTTCTGGAAGGTGCCAGGTGATGCCAGTGCTGCTGGGCCCCCCATTGCGAGGGGGGCAGGTGCACACCAGTGGCGCACTCAGCGACCGGCGGGTGGGGGGCCGCCAGCACTCAGGGGCCTGAGGCAAGGACGTCCCTTAGCCGTCCTTCTGCGCACAGTCAGGCCCGCTTTTGCCGCGACTTTTTAAAGTTCCACCAGATATGCATGTAGTTGGGGGAGGGAAGCTTATCATTTTCTAAAGTGCATCCCATTTCCTGTAAAAACACAACCGCCCCAATGCACAGAGAGGTTGAAGGGCTGGCCCTGGGTCACACTAGAGGGGCTGGAACGCGAACCAAGAAGGTGGTTTCTAGAAGCTGAGTTCCCCACCACTCTAACACCCACAGAATGAGTGCATCTTGACCCTCACAACAGCTCAGCGAAATAAAAATGACAAGCCTGATACCCATTTCCTGGATGAGACTCTGACGTCTGGAGAGTCTTTGTGATTGTCTGAGATTATTTAATAAATTAAAGAGCTACGACAGTGAGGTGACCTGTCACCCAAGGCTCCGTCACACCACATACCACGGTCTCAGGCATGAAGTCAGCATTCCTTCCATGTTTTCAAATAAACAAATGACTAAGAGGCCTGACTCTGAAAAGAGACAATCTTTAAAATAGTTTGAAAAACAAGAGCATGGATGGAGGACCCACGCTACCTGACTTCACGGCTTCCTATGGTCCTCAGGACGCGGAAAGGTCAGCAGAGCAGAACAGAGAATCCAGAAAAAGACCCACGCGTACGTGGTTACTTGATTTGCAACAAAGACACCAAAGTCAATGGGGGAAAATGAGAGTCTTTTTTTAAAGAACTGAGTATCCATGCGGGAAAAGGAGCCTCAACCTACACCATTCACCACATCAAGGAACCAGAGCATAGAGCCACGCGTAGAAATGAAACCTTCGTAAAGCTTCTAGAAGAAAACAGCAGGATGTCTTCCTGACTCGTGGGTAGACACAACCCAAAAGTAATTGTAAGAGAAATATTTGATAAATTGGACATCATCGAAAGTAAAATCCTCTCCTCCAAAGGTACAATTATCTATTATTAGTTACTATCTATAGGTATAAAAGAAAAACCATCAAAGCTTAGCCAGGTTTCGCCAGCTCCCAGTTCTCCAAGTTCTGTTGTCCTGTTCCGGTTTGTCCCACCAGACGACACTTCCTCCCACCCTTGCTCACCCTGACATCACGCGCACAGGCACACATCACGTGTCCAGGGAATTAGATGAGACTCACGTGTCTCAAGCCGCCAGAGAATAAAGCGCTGGGTGTTGGCCCGGGCGAGAGATTCTCTTGCTTCGGAACGGGATTAGGAAGGCGTTTGGGACTCTCTTGGTTGAGTGGTTTCAGAATATCTGGCGCGCTTGCCTTCTGGAAAAGGAAACACAGAATTAATAACGGGGTCTGTGTCCCAGCGTGATTTTGTTCGAATGTGGTAACTACAGCAAGCAGAGCCCGCATCTATGACCCGATGGCACTCGTTTGCAAACTTCTGGGCGCTGAGTAAGAGAGCACATTTCTGTTTGGACAAATGCGTACACACACACCCGCGGGGGCCCGGCAGGCACCAGCAAGCACTGGTATAGTCTTGAGCAGTGGTGGGTGGATAGCTGAAGGATTAGTAAGTCTTAAAAAGTGAAGTTCACATGACCTTGATAATGATCCCTGCATTAAATCACATGAAATACAATATTTAGCCTATCCGTTTGAGCTCTACTGTGCTTATAAAAAAGGGAAAAATCAAAATGTGTCTCTAATTTTTATCAAAATACTTTAATAGTTGGTTCTTCGTCCATAATGTACACAGCTGTGCTTTCCAACGTGGTGGTCACTAGCTGCAGGTGGCTATTTAAATTCCCATTCATTACAAGCAAATCAAATCAATAAATTTAGCTCCTTTGTTGCACTAGACACATTTCAAGTGCTCAGGATCCATATGTGGCAGTGGTTAAAAACTTCCCTTGGATAGTGGTAGCCTAGAGCAGCAAACACAATGCACAAGGTAGGATACCTCTTTCTGGCTGAACACACGAAGTTCGTCAATCTAGACTTTGGGTTTTGATGCCGAGTTGGAAGTGGAACTTGGAAATAGAACATTTGCAGCATAGTTGTAGTTTTTAGGAATGAAAGGCTGAGAATATTAGCAAACAGGACGTGATTAGCTCCAGATCACTCTTACGGTTTATGCTCTCGATCCCCCGAGCGCCAGCTTGGTTCCATCAGACATTTATTAAGCAACACTATCTTTGACCCACTGCTCTAAGTCCTGGGGCAGAAAGTGGGGGCAGAGGAGAGGGGAAGGAGAAGAAGATGCACCGTCTGCCCTCCAGGGGCTCACCTCGCTGGTTGGAAATAGATACACCATTGAAATGGAGGCACAAGCCAAGTCCCCGGGAAAGAGGAGAGGGAGAGTTGATTCAGAAGGGGGTGCTGAGATGATCTCTGGGGGAAGTACGACCTGAGTGTGAGGCTGAGGCCTGGCCGGGGAGAGACTCAAAGGTGGGACATCACGAGCGGAGGTCCCATCATGACGGTCAAGTACGGAGCACATTCCTACACCTGCTAGTGACCCAAGCAACCGCAGAGACTCAAGGGGCCAGATTCCTGACGTGTCAGGTTGTCCAGAGAACAAGGAGTGTGGGGACACCAAAGGGCAGGTCCCGGGGAGGAGACAGAGTCTGGAAGAGTTGCAGATCTAAGGGGAAGATTCCAGGGAGGAAGGATGTTCAAAGAGGAGAAAAGACTCACCTAAAATTAAAGAAATGCAGATTTTTAAAAATTGCCTATCAAATTAGCAAATGTTAAAATAGGAAGTGTAACATTTAGTGCCAGCAGGGATGCTGAAAAGCGGGCTCCTCCATTTCTAGTGGTCAGGTAAACTGAGTCAACCCCACAGGAGGGCAGTTTGGCAGCACGAATTATAAGCCCTAAAAAGTAGCTGTAAAAAATGACGATCTATATGTATTGACATGGAAGGAATTAAAAAAAAATGCCAGAGATTCTTAAGAAAGTAAATTACAAAAGTGGATGTGTGGCATGACGTCTTTTTTTCCCCAAAGATTTACTTATTTATTTGAGAGTGAGGAGGAGGAGGGCCAGAGGGAGAGGGAGAGATCCCAGGCAGACTCCCTGCTGAGTGTGGAGCCTGACACGGGGCTCAATCTCACCACTCTGAGATCACGACCTGAGCCAAAACCAAGAATCAGACGCCTAACCGACTGCACCTTCCAGGCACCCCATGATGCCATTTTCATAAAGCAAGTGACCTGTGTGCTCCAAGTGGCTGTCCTGAGTCAACACTGCTTGCTTTTTCTTCTTCTCCTCCTCGTCTATTTTCTAAACTCTCATTAGTGCATAAGCATGGGTTTTATTATACATAAAAGCAATAAAATCATTTTTGTAATTAAAAGAATGGAATTCTGGCCAACGGTGTCAAAAGTGACAAAGTCAATGACAACAATGATGTTCAAATTGGCCACCTTGCTCTTTAATCAGGGGTGCGTGGGGACGCCCCGGGGCACAGTGTCGCACCAGCATGGGGAATGGACTGAACGGAAGCTAGGAGTAAACAGGAGGGAGGGCAAAGCCGGGAAATGCGGTCACAGGAGCGGAGGGTGTTTTCGTGGATTTGGGCCGTGACGAAGAAACGGAAGAGCAGCTTGAAGGGAATCCTTCAAAAGATGCTGCTCTCATTTTTTAAGGTGGGGAAGATCAGGGCATATCTGCAGGTTGAGGAGAAACAGAGACGGGAAAAGTATCGAGCTGATGGAGGAAGGTTCCAGAAGGAAGTGAGGAGGATGGACCCAGTGCCTGGGAGGGCTCCGCCTTGGGAAGGAACACCCACTTCTGAGGCGGGAGGAAAGGATGGCTAACAATCCAGAGGAACTCCAAGCGGGAGGAAGGAGTCAGAGGGCTCGCCTACCGCAAGGGTGGGAGCGCGTCAGGCCTTGGAGACTGGAAGATTCCATTTGAAATAGCAAACGAGGCAACCCTCAGACCAGGGTCGAAAGAATAAAATGAGCTAAATATTAATGTAAAGCTTTGTGACACTTAGGTGTTCAACAATCACTTAAATCCATTTTCTGTAAGGCAACATACTTTTTAAATCATAAAAAAAAAACTGATGAGAAAGTTCTGAAAAGGAACAAAGAGAACTATCTTTATAATAGTGATCACATGGCATATTGAATTCATAGCCAGCAATGACCATACTTCTAAATATGTTAGGATTCTGGAAAACCTTTAATGAAGCTTAAGGACAAAGATACATATTTTGAAATTATTAGAAAAGTTGACACTCTTCTGAAGAATAGGCATATTTCGACTAAGGAATCAACCTGAAATGTCATGTTCAGTTCTTCCCCCAGTAAATTCAGAAGGACCTGGATGACTTTGTCACGTTCCTTGCCATTAAAGGGCATCAAGATTCAAAGAGCAGCTTATCAACCTTGTGGAGATGGACACTTTTTCCCCTGTGATTTTTTAATGTATTTCAATAACTACCTAGTTCGGGGCGGATTACAGAGAAAAAGGATGGCCCTGAATGAGGTCGACTCTGCACCGAGTTAATAAATTTACTAATCTATGCTGAAAGATCAATAAACACCAGGCTTGACTGGATCAAATTATGGACTCCCTGGAACCACACCGTCTTTGCGGTTGGGATTCCTGCTGATCTTCGACAAGAGAAGGGAGACGTCTAAATGATCAGAGAGACACGGGGACCGGCTCGGCTCACGGACAGGCTCTGAGCATTGCGGAATCCCGGCTGCAGGGAGGCTGGCTTTCCTGGGACCATCCCGGGGGCATCCACAGCCAAGTCTGAACCCAACGCTGCCGCCCCCCCCTTCTACTCTGGCTGCTTAGCCTTCGAGTGTGGGCAGCAGGCAGGGAGACAGAAGGTAGGCGGGAGCACCACGCCCGGGCCCCGTGGTTTCTTCGGATTTCAGACCGACATGGGAAAACTTCACATAAAGGGGCATAGAATGAAAGGAAAGTTTCTTCCCCAGCGGTGTCCTTGTTCCCTCTCCTCAGGGACAGTCCCGCCCAACAGCTTCTTGTGTGTCCTTCCTTGTTAACAGGTGCATGTCTTTACGGCCCGTATAGACCCGCCACACGTTAATAAGATGTGCAACAAAATCCCACAGGGACAAGTAAGAGAAGGACAGGTAAGAGAAGTCACCTCTCAAAAGCGTCCCGGCCCCAGTGCTACAGGGAAGGACCCTACAGGCCATTTCCAGAACACGCTGCTCACACTTAATGATCAGAGATGCGATCCTGAGTTGCTTTCTCAGTTCCCAGCCACGAGGCACCCTGAGTCACCTCCTCTCTCTGCGCCTCAGCATAGCCACCTGCAAAGTGGGTACTGATATCCCTACTGGCAAAGGGCACCACGTCGTGTGCTTGATGTTGGCAAAATGCTCCCAAGTGCTCCAGTGAAGACGCGAGTGTGACTTACGAGCTCGCCAGCCAGGGTGTGTGTAATTGCAGTCTGACAAACGTCCTATTTAAAGATGCACTCTTCATACTTCAACCCCGTAATTATTTAGCATTTATAGAGCAGGCCATGATTGTGAGGACTTTATAAATATGCGGCTAAATTGCTCCTTAGAACAGCCCTACCCTCAAGTAAGTGGGAAGAGAGGGGCCCGCAAATCGGGGAAAGCAGGTCCTGCCCAGAGCGTGGCCACGAACCGGACACACACGGCGCAGTGGCTGCAGGAAGGGGGCGCTCTGCGCACGGCCGTCCTGGCCTTCCCCGCTTCTCCCTCAAGCTCCCCGGTCCAATCGGACAACCTTGCAATCACCCAGCAGGCCAGCAATGGTACCTGGTAGCCTTAGGGAGGGTTTGCATCAGAGGGGCTTCCTCCCAATTATCGGGGCCCTCCTTTGTCCTCCTTACATGGGGCTTAGAATGAGGAGGTTATGAGTATAGAATTTAGAACCATGCAAACCTGGAGTCTTGGCTCCACGTTTTATTAGTGACATATACGTATATGAGACAAGACGGTTACCCTCTGGCCACAGCTCAGGCTCTAGATCTTTATCATGAGAGTAACAACTATCTCAGTCCTTTTGTAAGGATTAAATGTGACTAGTAGGGGACAAACACTGCCATCACTCCCGGAACGTAGTGTCCCCCGAATGCCAGCTAACCCTGCTCCATCTGCTGACTCGGGGACGGGGGCTGGGGTAATGTCTCTGCAGACCCCGGGGCCCCACGGGAACGAACGCTCGACAGCCCTCCGGAGTGTCAAAGGCCTTCCGAATACATCTCACAGGCTCCAGGTGCCTTCTCCCAAATCTAGGGAGGTCCCAGGGGCAGCCGCGGCATCACCGGCCCGCCCGACAGCTCCTCGGAAACTCATCGAGGTCTCTGCATCTCACACCTGCCCCAAACCTGCTCCCTGCATCTCACACCTGCTTCAGCCTCTGCCTGTCAACAACATTCCCAAGTGACTCACACACACATTAAACTCGAGAAGAGCTGCTCCAGAGTGCGTTCTCCACGCCAAGACCGCCCACCACCTTCTGGTTATGTAACCCCAGCCGTATGAGTTCATCGCTCTATGCCTCAGTTTCCCTAAATGCTAAACAGGGGCCAAACGCAATACACGGTTCACGGGGTAGCGTGAGGATTAAAGGAGACGATCCAGGGAAAGCCTCGAGTGGAGTCTGGCACATCGTAAGACAGACTGGCAATTGAGATAGTATGTTTAGGTGGCTTAGGTAGCAATTCAGATACTGTACTATCTCCGGGGATCTTTACAAGCGGCCTGCGCCTTGGGCAGAACGAGGATTATCATCTTCGTTTTGCCAAGAGCATATTGATGCTCTTAGGGAGTTCACGTGACGTGCCCAAGGTGAAGGGTCACGGATGGAGGCAGAATCTGACCTTGAGACTGTGTGCGGAAGTTGCAGCAGGAGAGTGGGGCTGATTTCACCCTAAGGCAGGCTTTCTGGGGACATCCGGAGCGGAGCCCGAAGCTGCAGAGAAGGGGCCCCTGCCCTGTCCAGCCGACCGGAGCCATCCTACTGACCCTGTCAACAGCCAGGGGGTGGCACGTGCCCTAGCCATGTCCCCTCAGCTGGGCCAGAACGCAGGTGTTCTTATTCTAAAGTCTCTTTCTCTCATGTCCCAGCGCATCTGCTTCAGACTCGGTTAATCCTGCTGGAAAGCCAGGTAATTATTTCCTTAAAAGCCTTTATGAGGTGCGCTCTCTCTTGTGGTTTAGACACCTGGAGAGCGCCTCCCTCATGACTGCCCGCGGTCATGCAGCGTTTACGTTTCTAGGGCCTTCTATCCAAAACTGGGACAGATTTTGCCTGGAGGTTGTTGGCAGTCAGAAGGCCTCTTGACCCTCCATGAGGGTCCGACCCCAGGCATCATCTGGCCCACCTCGGCCCCTTGCCCTTGGGGTGGCCTTGAACCCGGCTCGGAGTTCCAGCGGACACCAAGAAGCCCCAGGGGCTCAGGATTAGCCTTTTCCCTGCTCTCAATGATTTTCCAAATCTGACCATCCTCTGGCCTGGCCTTCCCAATCGAGAGGGGGTTTATAATTACGGGTCTTTTTCAGACTGCTTCATGCGGTGCTATAAAATAAGCGGCAAACTAAATCGACAGAGGAAACGGGCTACAGGTAGCCGTCGTGGCGGCCCGCTGGCCCCCGGGGAATACCCTGGCGCTGGCATTGATGGCGGTGTCCGACTGGCTCCTCCTCTCCGTCCGGCTGGCACACGGCCTGGGGCCCGTGGCCAGGAGTTGCTTCTCAGAGGTCATGTCATTCTGGGACTTGGAAAGCTCTAGAAAACAAATACAAGGGGTGACAGGTGGGAGCACACAGCTTTGACAGACTCCTGGGGCCCTCCCCTGGGAGTCCCTGCAGCCACACCCCGAGGAGCCCCCAAGGTCCCCCGAGGCTAGGCTTACAGTGCGGGGAAGATGGCACACCCAACACCCGGCTCTGGGGCCCCGGGGGGCGTCCCCGGACACGGCGTGCGGGACACGGGCCACACCGCGCCAGGCACGGGACAGAGGAGCTGGATTCCCAAAATGTGACTGCGTGGCCACATGCTTCTGTGGGCACAGAGCCACCGTCGGTGGGGGGGGAGTGAGAGGGCGGGAGCGGGAGGGAGGTCTTCCGACGACGCGTCCTGGACCACAGACCACGAGCACCCAGTTGTCTAGGCACGAAAAAGGCAGCCTAACAAACCAGCCAGACTTTTAGGGGTTCCTTACAAAGACTTATACCTAAATACCACCTCTGGGGACCCTCTGAAGAGAGGCAGAAGCAAATTCAGGGTACCCCTACAATTATTTTAATAAGCGAACCCTGGAAATACAGCTTTTTCTTGCAGCGTAACAGCGGTGGGGAATAAAGGTGAGTCAAGTGAGACGGGACGGAATCCACACCCCGAAGCGAGCGAACTGCCTCAAAGATGATGCTGTCCTCCAAAACCGGCTTCCCTTTACCACGGGGTCCTTGTCTTTCTCAAAGATGCCCTTGAAAGTATCTTTAGAGCAGCTCTCTGCTAGATAATAAGGTGGCTGACGTAGGTCATTTCTAATTTTCTAGTAGCCACATTTAAAAAAGAAACAGGTAAGGTTGATTTTAACACTATGTTTCATGTAACACAATACATCCAAAACATTGTTAAAATATATAACCAATGTGAAAATTAATGCAATTTTAATTGGGTAATGGTCACAGAATACTTGCTAGTTTCTGGCGCACATTATGAAACGACCACCGCACTAGTTCCTGTCCTTCCCCATGTAAGATTGTTGCAATATTACTGTTTTCCCTGTGCTGCGCCACTAGTGAAATTTTTAGCACTAAGTTTCTGGAATCTGGTGCCTATTTTACCCTTCTTTCAGGCAGGCCACATCTCAGGAGCCAGCTGCCGGTAGCGTGTTGGACAGACGGGCTCCAGAGCTCCCCGCCTCGCCAGCGGGTCCCAGCACACACCAGACCCTCAAAGCTGACAGTCAACGTGAATTCCTCATACAGCCAATCCCCGGCCCCGCTGCAAAGGCTGGGAGAGCCCCAGGAGGTGGAGCCCCGCCTCGGGGATGGCGTCTTCCCCCTGCCCTCTGTGACGCACTCACCCCACAGCCTGGGCCTTCATCGGGTTCGTTTCCGTTCACAGACGAGGCAGGCGGGGGAGCCTCCCAAGGAATTCTAGAGACTTCTAAAGACTAGGTTTGGGATCGGTATTATGGGGTGAAGAGGAAAACAAACAGCAAGAGGCACAGAAGGGCCCTGAAGCGAAAATCAACATTCTTTTTTCCTCCTCCCCTTTCAAGGGGGGGCAGGCGCTAGAATTTCCCAGAAACACAGCCATAATAGAAAGGGCTGGAATTGCACGTTTCTTCCAACTGGATTGGCTTCCTCGGGCAGCCTTTACCTTGCAGCTCTGGGGCAGCTTCCCAAACTCTGCAGGCCAAGGGCCCCTCCAGCCTTCCCCCCGCAGACCCCAGGGGACCCCAGAAAGAGGCTGTCCTCTGCACCCCTTCTGTATGAAGCAGGCCGTGCAACGGATCACGAGGGACAGGTGCCCAACAGCTGGGGACCTGAGGAAACGGGAGTCAGCCCCACCCTGCTGTGCACCCTGCGGGATGAAGGGTGCGTGGCCTGTGCCCTTTCCCGAAGCGGCCGGAGCCCCTGGGAGAGGCGGCGGTGGGCAGACCGTCCCTCCCAGCAGCCCATCCATCCCTGCTCTGGGCTGAGGTCTCGGCCTCCCGCGGAGCACTTGAGCCTGAACCAGCAGGGAGGGGACACGCGGCCAAGACGAGAGAGACACTGCTCTCTGCTCTTTTGAAGCCCCCGCCCCCCAGCGATCAGCCCCGGCTACTGTCCCCTTGGGTCTGCTGACTTTTAGGCATCACCCTAACACTCAAGGCATTCAACGGGCAAGTCTCAAACCCGTGAGCACGGCTCAGGCGAGGCTCCGGGTACGTAAGCCCCCCAAGCGTCCCCGCGTGTGGGTCCAGCCTGTGTCAGGGCCAGTGCCACCTGGGACAAGACGGGACGTGCGTCCTGCCTCGCTGGTGTCTGGCTGAGGGATTACCAGGTCCAGCGAACGCTGAGGCAGGATTGCAGAACACAGCGGCTCGAGGGATTCACATAAACTGCGCAGATTAGGTAGAGGCTGTGCTTCTAGAAAGAGACGCCGAGGAGTTTCGACAAGAAGAGCAGCTGCAGGAACAGAGCCAGGTGCTCCGAGCTCAGGCGGCTGTTACAGCTGGAACCTGCCTCCCGGGCTGGTGCACGCGGAGGGTGACGTCAGCCGACAGCCAGGCAGACTCACGGGGTGACTCTAAGCCTCCGAGCTCTATTAGCAAGCAGGTGGCATGAAATTCGGCTGCTTCGTCCTTCTGAAGCAGAGGGCGGCAGACTGTCTCATGAGACGGTCACCTTTCTGCTTGTCTGAAAAGTGGTGCTTGGATTTCAGTTGTCACCATGCAGCTCAGCAGGGCTCGTGGGGAATACGGAGAACTCATTAAAACCAAGTAATAAGACTGTCTCAAGGCCAAAGGGCCACACTGAGCCCCTCCACATGCACCGGCGTGGGCAGAAGCTAAACAGAGGCAAGGTGGAAGGGAGTGGGTCCCTGAGACCCCCGGTGCCCCCCGGGACCTTCTCTCTGGGCCCCCCTCGCAGGCCTGGGCGGGGGCTGTTCTCCGCAGTTTGCAGCTTAAGGTCAACAGGAAAGAATATCTGAGCAGAAGGAACATTGAAAGAGGCAAGATTCTAAGCAGTGGGAGCTCTGGGCTCCTCGCATCTGCAAACCACATGATTGCCGCCCATTGAGGAAGACAGATTGACCAGGACGGAAAGAAGACCGGACAAGCAGTTGCCTGCAAATGACAGCCGCTGGGCCCTGCCTGGTGGGAGAGCTCCCGGATCTCATTCCCCACAGCCGTCCCACCCCACTGTCTTTGTGGGCCCCTGGGAGAGGCTGCGACAGCTGCCCATCCTGGCCCCTGCCAGCTGCTTCCCACCGCGTGCTGAGCTCTGGCGGGTCTGGGCAGCAGTGGGGGTAAACTGAGCCAGGCCAGTGGGCTGAAGGGTGTCTCCTCTTCCCCCAGGAACCCAGAGGCCTCCTCTGCGGGTGGAGGGGAGAAGGGCCAGGGCGTTGGCTCCCCAGGAGCTGGAGACAGAGGACCCCTGGCCGGCGGGCTCGGCTGCTGGTGGGGAGAGCACATGGAGGGGAATGCACTTACTTTTCATGTGGGTGGTAACAGACAGAAACAAATTTTCCACGGATTTATTAAATCCTTTAAACTGACCAAGTTCCTGTAACTAAAACAGAGACAGAGGAGAGAGAATGAGAGTTACACCTGAAGACTCGTGTCTGCCCCAGCAGCCCCCAAACGCCAGCAGGAGTGAGCGGAGTGTGCGTGCCCCGGGTGCGTGCGGGTGTGTGTGCATGCATGTCTGCAGAGGGGAGGGCACCGGCCTCTCAGGAGGCAGGGACCCTCTTACTCAGCTTCCTTCCTCTGAGGTTGGACACCTGCCTTTCAGGAAGGGGCACCAGCAGGGGTGTTGATGTGGCAACAGCTACCTCCCGGGAATAATGCCCGACATTCCACTAGCACTCAGGTAGACTCCTGCTTCCTTAACCAGCTCTTGTATGACCCCACCCCACGCAGAGAGGATGCCGACACAGCCGAAGGCACATAACACAGGGGAAATGGTGGTACCAGGCTCAGAGCACCAGGCTGGAGCCAAGGAGTTAGTGCCACCCCTCTAAGCAAGAGAAAGAAGAAAAAGGAAGCAAAAGTGACAGAAAGGAGGTCACTTTCCCCTTCAAGTCCCATCCCTCCCCCTCCCCTTCCCCATCCTTCCTTTCATCCATCCATCCATCCCTCCCTGCATCCATCCATACACCCCACCATCCATCTCTCCATCCATCCTCCCATCCATCCATCCCTTCATGCATCCCTCCATCCATCCTCCCATCTATCCATCCATCCATCCCCCCCATCTATCCAACCCTCCATCCATCCTATCTATGCATCCATCCCTCCATCCATCCTCCCATCTATCCATCCATCCCTCCATCCATACACCCATCTATCCATCCATCTCTCCATCCCTCCAACCCTCCATCCATCTGTCCATCCATCCATCCCTCCACCCATCCATCCTCCCATCTATCCACCCATTCTTCCATCCATCCACCCCTCCATCCATCCATCCTCCCATCTATACATCCATCCCTCCATCCATACACCCATCCATCCATCCATCCCTTCATCCAGACACCCCTCCATCTATCCAACCCTCCATCCATCCTCCCATCTATCCACCCATTCCTCCATCCATACAACCCTCCATCTCTCCATCCATCTCTCCATCCATCCATCCATTCATCCACCCATCCATACACCCCTCCATCTATCCATTCACCCCTTCATTCATCCACCCTCCATTCCATCCATCCCTCCACCTATCTATTCATCCCTCCCTTCATCCCACCCCCCTCTCTCTACCTCTTCTCTCCCTCTATCCCTCCATCCATCCATCCATCCCTCCATCCACCTCTTCCTCTATGCACCCCTTCTTCCTTCCCTGTCTCCATCCACCCCTCCCTCCTTCTCTGTTTCCCTCCATCCCTCCCTCCTTCTATCCCTCCCTCCCTCCATCCCTCTATTCCCCTATCCATCCATTCATCCAGGAACTATGTCTTGAGCACGTCCATGCTGGGACAATTTCGGAAGATTTAGAATCTCAAGGAGAAAGTAGAGCAGAATTTTGGAGATCATTCCAGGGTCTCAGTTTGAAACTGGAAAAAGAATAAATACACACACACTCACTCTCTCTCTCTCTCTCTCTCTCTCACTAGCATATGACCATGCCCTTCTAGGCACAGATATGGTTACTCTCTTTAATTCACAGAATAATAATAATGAAAATAATCAAGACTATGTGTTTTCATGGTAATTTGCAGTCTCCAAGTACCAGCGCAGACATCATTTCATTAATTTCTCACACCAGCCATGGGAAGCAAGCCAGAGGAGTGTAATTATTTCCACCCCCAAGCGGGAACCCAGGTAACTTCCCTAAGATGACACCACTAATTTCTGTGGACAGAAATGGTCCTGGTCTATTTTCTGTTAGCATCTATAAATACTCAAAAGATACACACACACACACACACACACACACCCCAGGCACTCCCACACCTATGAATCACACACCCGTGAATCAACCTGTATTTATTTCTCTTTACATCCCCAGAGACCCCTGACAGAACGCAGCCTGTTAAGACCCCCACACTCGAGCACAGAGCACACATACAGAAGACAGCCAACAAAATGACAAGAGTAAAATGGTAGGGATGTGGGGTCCAGGTGAAGATGTGGGGCGCAGGTGAAGATGTGGGGCACAGGGGAGGATGTGGAGTGCAGGGGAGGACGTGGGGCCCAAGGGAGGATATGGGGCACAGGGGAGGGTGTGGGGTGAAGGTGAGGACATGGGGTGCAGGTGGGGACAGACAGTGCAGGTGAGGACGTGGGGCACAGGCGGGAATGGAGGGTGCAGGTGAGGATGTGGGGTGCAGGTAGGGAGAGTGCAGGTGAGGACGTGGGTGCAGGTAAGGATGTGGGTGCAGGTGAGGATGTGGGGTGCAGGTGGGGACAGACAGTGCAGGTGAGGACGTGGGGCACAGGCAGGGATGTGGGTGCAGGTGGGGATGTGGGGTACAGATGAAGAAGTGGGGTGCGACAGAAGGAGAGGCATCGCTAACGCGGATGACCCCGCGCCCCGGAGCACCGAGGGAGCATAGACACTGGGCAGGCCCAGCACTTGAGCTCCATCCTCCGCGCCTCCATTGTCTGCATCAGCCCCGGGGGCTCCCTTTGCTCCCAAGACCTTGGTCCAACCTCTGGGAGCCCCTCTTCCTCCGCCCTCCCCGCGACCCGGTCCCCGGGGGGCACAGAACAGACTGTACCCTGTGCGAGCTGCTGCTGCACTGGCTCTCGCTCAGAGGAGGTGGCGTCGGAGGAACCACAGAAATTTTGCTGCCAAGGGAAAATACAGGAATGAGAAACGGGTTACGAATGATCCAACTATTAGTCTTACAAATGCACGGGGCTCGCCATCCTACAGTTCAAGTTCTGACTTT
>LNAC01000025.1:4939533-4960680 GCA_002007465.1 Ailurus styani
CCCCCCCCACAGACATTGTCTACTCGCTCCCACTTACCCCACCTCCTAGCGCCCACTGCCTGGGCATTTCTACCCCAGGCCCCTATCTCCATCCTCAACTCTGGCTTAGTGCCCCTCCACCCCATTTCCCAACACCCCTCCTGAGGTCCCCGGGAAGGCCGGGCCACAAGCGGCTCTCTGCTGCCCCCTGCTGGCCGCATCGGGTCTGGCCGGCTGCACGCTGGGCTCTGCAAACCCTCGGCAGAGACGGAGTGAACATTCTAGGCTCTACCCAGTCTCTGTCCTCTGCGCCTGTGACAGCAGCCACGCACGATATTAGGGCTACGCGGAGGAGGTGTGAGGAATGCGGTAACTGGTTGACGGGCATTAGGAGGGCACGTGATGGAATGAGAACTGGGTGTTACACGCAGCTGATGAATCCGTAAACTCTACCTCTGAAACTAATAGCAGGTTATATGTTAATTAACTGAATTTAAATAAAATTTAAAAATAAAAAAAAATGTTAAAAACTAAAGAATGGGTATGTCTGTGCCCCAGTAAAACCTGACGGACATTGAAATTTGAATTTCGTGGCTTTTTTATGGGTCACAACTATTCTTTGGACGATTCCAAAATGTAACACTCACTCTTAACTCGCAGGACGTACAAAAACGGGCAGAGGAACAGGTCTGGCTCTGGGGTCCTCCTGTACCCCCATGTCCTTGCTCCTCCAAGCGTGGGCGGCACCGCCCGCTGCAGCCCCAGCTGGGAGCTCGTGGGCAATGCAGAGTCCCGGGCCCAGGCCCTGCTGCACGGAACTGAGGTCTGCTCGCTGATTTGGGAGGCGCTGCCCTGTGGCTAGGCCCAGCTCCCCTGTTCACCCCCCGCTACCGCCTCCTCTAGTCCCTCAGGTGTTTCTGATCACCGGCTTCCTTAAAAAGCACTATTGACATCCTGTTAACATAAAAATGCACGCAACAGGGGCGCCTGGGTGGCTAAGCCCGCTGGGCATCTGACTCTGGATTTCTGCTCAGGTCATGATCTCCGGGTCCTGGGACTGAGCCCCACTCTGGGCGCCACGCTCGGCACAGAGTCCGCTTGAGAGTCTCTCCCTCTGCCCCTCCTCCCCCCTGCTCCCTCTTGCACATGCACTTGCTCTCGCTCGTTCTCTCGCTCTCTGAAAAAAAAATAACCGTGCACACGACCACGGGGAGGAAATGCTGGTCAAGGGACGCCCTCCCAGGTGCCCGGGAGCAGCGGCCCGCTGTGCTGCTCTGGCTGCCTGGTTGGGCCAGAGGCTTTGCAGAGGGGCAGCTGCGGGCCAGGGCCAGGGCCGGGAGCCTAGGCTTCCAGCGCACGTTCGAGAAGGCACGGCCACCATTCATCAGCAGCTGACTGCGCAGTGCTGTGCATAGCCCGCCACGCGCCTTCGCTGCTCGGGTTGTGTCCAGGTGTCATCTCTATTGCATCAACGAAAACCGAGGCTCGGGGACGTTTTGTCATAGGCCCAAGGCCCCAGTGTCCAAAGGACAAAGCTGCCTTTTGCACCATGACTTGCCTACGAGGCTGGACACACACAAGAGAGGCAGACCGGTGGCTGGTATGCGGGGGTCTACCCTTCTCTCTACTTTGCTCATGTGGGCAAATGTTCACAATAAAAAGCAAGAGGAGAAACAACCACTTATAAACCAATGGCCAACTCCTTAAAAACTCTCCAAGGCTTCATTTCAGATATGCTTTCTATGCAGCCTGTGCATCTCCCCCTGCGAGGAACCAAGCCTGGGCACCTGGGTTGGGGCACCCAGCCTTGGGGGTGAGGGCCTGGGGGGAGAGAGGGGCCAGGCAGTGAGGGTGCCAGCAGCGCCCTCTCTGACCCCCGCCTCGGGCTCCCCCTTCTCTCCTAGCCTGCCCCTGCCACCTGCCCCCACCCCCACCCCCCGGCCCGAGCAGACCGGATGCCTGTCCACGTGGGTATGACAGACACTGAATGAACTTCCTCAACCACCATCCAAGGCTACCATGGGTTGAGTTGGACCCCGTGAAAAGACAGGCTGAAGTCCTCATCTTCTTTTTTTAAGACTTATTTATTTATTTTAAAGGGGGGAGGGGCAGAGGGAGAGAATCTTCAAGCAGACTCCCTGCTGAGCACGGAGTCAGACACAGGGCTCGATACCACCACCCTGAGATCACGGCCCGAGCTGAAATTCAGAGTTGGACACTTACCCCCTGAGCCAGCCGGGTGCCCCTTAGTCCTACTCTTTAGCCCCTGTGACTGGGGCCTTATTCAGAGACAGGGTCTCAACAAGATGGGGAGCATCTGAGGACACGGGTCTTCTCTTCCTCATCTCAGTGTCACCAGCACCAGCAGAGGCTTTGTCTCGCAGGGGGAAGGGGGGTTAGAAATACCACAGCAACCAGAACTCTTTTAACAATAAGCAGCTCATTTGAGCTGTGCGACCAAATATGTATGAAAAGGTCATCGGGGCACCTGGTGGTGCAGTCGGTTAAATGTCTGACTCTGATTTTGGCCCAGGCTGTGATCTCAGGGTTGTGAGATCGAGCCCCACGTAGGGCTGTGTGCTCAGCGGGGAGTTTGTTTGAGAGTCTCTCTCCCTCGGCCCCTCCCCACTTCTCTCGGTCATTTGCACGTTCTGTCTAAAATAAATAAATAAGTCTTTTAAAAAAAAAAAAAAGGTCACCATTGCTTCCCGGCCTGGCTTACATGTGACTCACCATTCATTCCCCTCCACCATGGAGAACACACAGGCGCCCCTCACAGAGATAAGGAAGACACAAGCTCCGCTCACACGCAGGAGCTCACAGTCCTGCACAGATCCGTTCACACCACCAATCACAGCTGTGGTTTCCAGAACCAACACCCGTCCGGCAGCGGGCACACGCGTGCCTGTGACAAGCTGTGATCTATGCATCACTTCTCGGTCTGAAAGAGCAGGGATGAGGCCTCTCATTTCAGGCGTTCACAAAACTCCCGTAGATAGGGCGCCTGGGTGACTCAGTGGGTTAAAGCCGCTGCCTTCGGCTCAGGTCATGATCCCAGGGTCCTGGGATCGAGGCCTGCATCGGGCTCCCTGCTCAGCAGGGAGCCTGCTTCCTCCTCTCCCTCTGCCTGCCTCTCTGCCTACTTGTAATCTCTCTCTCTGTGTCAAATGAATAAATAAAATCTTAAAAAAAAAAATACTCCCGTAGATCGGACACCCACCTTAGCTGGCCTCGTGGTCACCCAGCCATGCACACTCACTGCCAACCCACCAGCAACCTGGAGCACGGGCCCTGCTCCCATGACTCCTCTCACCTGGGTGACACGGGCCCCGAGCGGCCCCCGTGGAACACCCCCGTGCGACATCCCAGGGCAACGAGGCCAAGCCGGCGAACCACGTTGTCTGGTGGCCAAGCAGCCTCGGGGCCCGAACTCCGGAATCTGTGTGGGTTCTTCTTCTCCCAAGACACCACCATCAACCTCCCCTGCCAGATCATGGGGTCCCACAGCACCATACAGCCCTGTGGGGTCCAGCTGGAGAGCTAGCAGACCATCCAACAGGGGGTGGCCTGGCCCATGACCGCCTTGCCGCTGGCGCCCCTGGACGGGGAGCAGCATCCCAGGTAGGAAACCACACTCTGGAACCCCAGGGGTGACCCAGAGCAAAAGACAGGTGGGGCCCACACGGAGCCTCCCCGCGAAAGAGGCAAACATGCCCCCTCCTCAAGATACTTCGGTCTACCCCTAGGAGTTGGTTGTAATATACGAATGCTGTTAGAACAACACATTTTGCTGATTCTTCCAGAAAAATCACCGCAATAAGCACACAAGGCTCAGAGGTCTATGGTGTGAACTGTACCCCCTTGGAGGTGGCTCCCTAGTACAGTGCTCAACCCGCTCCACTGTATGTGACCATCCTGATAGTTGGCCCACACTGGAGCTGGAGGACCCTAGAAATTCCAGAAAAGGTGACTAAAACAAGGAGTTGAAAATAAATAAAGAAGAAAAAAACAAACAAACAAAACCAGGAGTTGTTGGGGGGGTGTTGGACAATTACAATGTGTTTTAGGACTTTTTTCATTAATAGGAAAAGAAAAAAGTCTCTAGAACAATAAAGTTTGAGACCAATTTTTTTGTCTCACACACGCAAAATGAAAAATGTCTCAACAAACTGGAGCTAGAAATCCCTCACGTATAATCATGATGTCCTGTCACAAATGGTTTTGCAGCTGGATTCCAGAACCATTTTTAAATATATTTTAGTCCTTAGAGAAGCTTTGAGCTTAAATAGCACTGGGGCCAAGGCACTGCCCCAGGGTGAAAGAAGACAGAGCAGACAGCCGTGAATCAGCAGCTAATGCCTTCCAGGAGAGCAAAAATTAACAATAGCCGATTTATAATCCTGTTGGCAGAAAATCTCTCTCAGCCAGTGTCCTTCTGCCACCAGACATTACTCTTCTGCTTAGTCACAAGAGAGAAAAATAATTTTTCTCCTTAATTAAGCCCTATATTCTATCAGCAGAAATTCTGGACGGCTTCCACGTTGGTACTGATCACGAGGATCTGGGCAGTGACTCCTCCACACTCAGGGCTGACAGTTAGAACGACCGGCCCAGCTTTGTTGAGGACCTGGGGACAACAGAATAGAGACTTCCTTCCTGCATCCTTGGATTTTCTCTAAAAATTGAAGGCAGGGTTTAGGAGTCCTCTATCCTAAAGAATTTGGATATTAATTCCTTATCAGAGATGTGATTTGCAAATATTTTCTGCCCTTCTGTGGGTCCCCTTTTTACCCTGTTCATAGTGTCCTTTGACCCACAAGCTTCTCATTGGGACATAGCCCCACTTGTCCGTTTTCCTTCTGGGGCTTGTGCCTTTGGTGTCACATCTGTTAAAGTCATTGTCAAAGCCAATGTCATCTTTCCCTCTGTGTTTTTCTTCTAAGAACTATATAGTTTTAGGCCTGTTGTCCATTTTGAGTTAATTTTTGTACAGTGTTAGGTAGAGGTTCAATTTCATTCTTTCACCTGTACCCAGTTTTCCTGGCATCATTTATTAAAGAGACTGATCCTTTTCTCTTGAATGACACTGGCACCCTTGTTCAAAGTCATTTGACCACATGTGCAAGAGTTCCTTCTGGATTCTCTAGGCTATTCCACTGGTCTCTCTACCTGTCCCAGTGTCCATGCCACACCATCTGGATTACTGTATCTTTTGGGTAAGTTTAGAAATTGGGAAGTGTGAGTCTTGTAGCCTTCTTCTTTTTCAAGAAACAAACAAAATAACTCAATTTTTTAAATGGGCATAGACAAGAAAATATACAAATGACCAATAAGTACATGAAAAGATGTTCAGCATCACTAATCATTAGGAAAATGCAAATCCAAACCGCAGTGATACAACCACAATGGAAAACAGTGTGGAGATTCCTCAAAAAAATTAAAAATGGAACGACCATATGATCTAGGCAATCCCACACTGAGTATATATCTGAAGGAGATGAAACAGCTGTCTCAAAGACATAGATACACTCCCACGTTCATTGCAACATTGTTCACACTAGCCAAGACATGGAAACAACCTAAGTGTCCTTCAGCTGACGAGCGGTTAAAGAAAATGTGGTATATATTAAAATGGAATACTGAGGTGCCTGCGTGGCGCAGTTGGTCAAGCGTCAGACTCTTGGTTTCAGCTTAGGTCATGATCTTGGGATCATGAGATCAAGTCCTGCATGGGCCTCTGCACTTGGCACGAAGTCTGCTTGGGTTTCTCTCCCTCTCTCTCTGCCCCTTCCCCCTGCACATGCTCTCTCTCTACCTAAAATAGATAAAATCGGGGTGCCTAGGTGGCTCAGTCAGTTAAACATCTGCCTTCAGCTCAGATCATGATCCCAAGGTCCTGGGATCGAGCCCCACAGCGGGCTCCCCGCTCAGTGGGTAGTCTGCTCCTCCTTATACCCCCCCCACTCATGCTCTTGCTCTCTCTCATGTTCTCTTTCATGCTCTCTCAAAAAAAAAAATTCTCTCTCTCAAAAAATTAAAAATAAAAAACTTTTAAAAAGATTTTATTTATTTATTTGACAGAGTGAGATCACAAGTAGGCGGAGAGGCAGGCAGAGGAAGAGGGGGGAAGCAGGCTCCCCGCTGAGCAGAGAACCTGACATGGGGCTCGATCCCAGGACCCCGAGATCATGACCTGAGCCGAAGGCAGAGGCTTAACCCAGTGAGCCACCCAGGTGCCCCCAAAATAAAATATTTTTAAAAGGGAATATTATTCAGCCATTAAAAGGAAGAAATGCTGCCATTTGCAACAATGTGGATGGACCTTGAAGGCATTATGTTGAGTGAGTAAGTCATACAGTAAAAGATAAACACTGTATGATGTCACTTATTTGTGGAATCTAAAAAACATTGAACTCAGAAGAGAGAGTAGAGTGGTGGTTACCAGGGGCTGGGGGTGGGGGAAATGGAGAGATATTGGTCAAAGGGTAGAAACTTCCAGTTATAAGATGAATAAGTTCTGGAAATCTACTAATAGTCACCATGGTGACCACCCTTAGCCACACCGTATTGTGACTTCTAAGTTGCTGTGGGTGCAGGGTATTAATGTTCTCACCACAACAATGGCAAAATGATAATTGTGTGAGGAGAGAGGTGTGTTAACAAACCTTATGTGGTAAATTTTTTGCAATACCTCTGTGTATCATATTATCAAAATGAAATCCATACACAGAATAAGATAACTGTCAGGCTAGTAGATACCTAATTAACTGAGGGAATGAGTTAAAACAAAACAAAACAAAACCCCACACAATAAAATACTACTTTGTGCCCATTAGAATCGCTATTAAAAAAAAAACAAAACAGAAAATAACAGGTATCCGCGTGGATACGGAGAAGCTGGAACTTTGTGCATTGCTTGTGGGAACATAAAATGGGCCGCCACTGCGGAAAATAGTATGGTTGTCACTGAAGACATGGAACACAGAAATACCACGTGACCCAGCAATGCTGTTTGTGGGTGTAAACACAAAAGAACTGAAAGCAGGAACTTGAACAGGTATTTGCACACCCATGCTCATGGCCACACTGGTCACGAAAACCAAAATGTGGAAACCACCCAAGTACCTACCCCCCCACCCGGCCCCGGGGATGAAAGGATAAACAAAATGCAGGAGATACACACAATGCAATTTCGCTTGGTCTTAAAAAGGAAGAAAATTCTGACACATGGATGGACCCTGAAGACATCGTAAGTGAAATAAGAAAGACAAGAAAGGACAAATGGACTATGTTTTCACTTACACGGGGTACCTAGCGTGGTCTGACTCATAGAGTCAGAAAGCAAAATGGTGGTCACCGGGGGCTGGCTGGGAGGGAGGACTGGACAGTTGGTGTTTAATGGGAAAGAGAGGTTTAATTTTGCAAGACGAAAGAGGTGAAAATGTCCTGGAGACGGCTGGTGGTGATGGTTGTACAACACTGTGAATGTGCTTAGTGTGGCTGAACGCTACACTCAAAAATGGTTGAAATGGTAATTTTCATGGAATGTCTATTCTACTGCAATAAAACGATGAGCATGGAGTTCTTAGATACAAAATGATTTCTCGCTTAGATATGTATGCGTCTGGTCTTTTCAAAAAATGTATTCATGTAAGGAGATAGCATAATGTCCAGTGGTCAAGATACTCCTTAGAAACTACCCTAATCGATAAATTGGTCTCAACATATGAACACGTGGATTCTTAACTCAGAAATCCTATTCAGTTCAACGATTTCATGTTGTTTTCCCATTCCGGTCATGAACAGGAAAATAATGATGCTCACCAAAATGCCATCGCTTTACCAACCTATCATGCTGAGCTGAGGCCAGCAAACTTTCTGCAAAGGGTCAAGTTAAAAAAACAGAGACTTTGCCAGCCACAAGATATCTGTTGCAACCCCTCGACCATTATACTGCGAAGCTGACCCTAGACAGAAAGGAGAAAGCATGGCTGTGTTCCAACGAAACTTTACATAAACAG
This sequence comes from Ailurus styani, assembly GCA_002007465.1. Lineage (NCBI taxonomy): Eukaryota > Metazoa > Chordata > Mammalia > Carnivora > Ailuridae > Ailurus > Ailurus styani. The sequence continues at coordinate 4,947,534 of LNAC01000025.1, forward strand.
CCAATGGGTTTGGGCTGTGTGCCGGAGTTTGCCAACTCCCAACAGAGCAGGGAGTACTAAGTAAAATAAAATACTGACTAGCCTAATAACTAGCCCATGTAATCACAGTTTCCCCTCCATGTTAAAAGCAATGGATCAAAACAGGGAGGTAGTCATGACAACTCAGGACCAAAAACATAAACTGCCGAGGGTAGTCTCATCCTTGAGGGTGGTGGAGAGGGGGCAGGGAAAAGTGGCACAGGCAGGGACACAGAAATGGTCTGGGTAGGAGCACCGGTGCTCAGAAAGCAGCAGGGAGAGTCTAGAGTCCTGGGGAGACATCTGAGATAGAATATGGGGGAAAGAGGACTCTGGGTTGAGTTGATGTGTTCAGAGCACCTTGGACAATCCACGCGATTCCATTTTTGAGTTGCTACTGTGAACAAAGCCAAAGGCATCATATCATGACATCAAAGAAGGCTAAACTCAAAAACCTGCCTCCAGAAGACTACTGTCTAGAAACACTGGGTAAGAACCAATGGTTTGAAAGTCAAGGGCTTCCTTCACATGGGAGTCATAAAACCCTTCAGTCTCTGCTCTAACTGAATTAAATGCACTGCTCTGAAAATCTGTCCGGGACACAACAAGCAATCCGGTCAGCTGAGAAAATCACCTCTCAGGCTCACACCCCCTCCTGTGGGTTTGTGTTCATTTTGTCTTTCCTCTGAAGGAGAGTAGTGAGAAGGAAATATTCGAGAGGTAAGATGCCGCATTTTCTTTAAAATAAGAAAAGAGCATATACCAAATTATGTACCTGGGAAATAAACATGATTTCATAAAGACGCCCTCTTGTGAACGTAAGTACATGAACTAGGCACTTGATCCATGTAACCTCCAGAAAGCTTTCCTCGATCATCCTTGCAAAATCCACCTGCTGAATTGCATGGGAGGCCAGAGAGGCCATCAAGGCAGGGGATTGTGATAGGGTGACCCCTATTTACTCATACCTACTTCTTTTAATTCGTGAGCCCAAGTGCTCCAACCCTCACACAGCCAGCCCTGTTAGCTATTCTCATAGTCCTGCAATCAGATGGGCCATATCCAAGCTGCCTGCGTAGACTCTAAAAAGTCACCTGAAGAATAAAATCACGCTACTGGGAGGGGGTGATAAAACTTCTTTTCCTTCATGATTATGAGACATAATATAGCCTGGGTTAGCTATATCATGGGTCAATGAGACCATTATCAGAAGCTCTATTAAGGTACAGCCTTCCTAAATTATTTTATCATTTTAAAATTTTACTTATTTGTCAGAGAGAACACAAGCAGGGGGAGCAGCAGGCAGAGGGAGAAGCAGGCTGTCCGCTGAGCAGGGAGCCCCACCTGGGACTCAATCCCATGACCCTGGGATCATGACCTGAGTTGAAGGCAGACGCTTAACTGACTGAGCCACCCAGGCACCCCAGCCTTCCTAAATTATTTTGTTCCCCAATTAGTAACAATGGAGTGAAAGTCACAACAGATTGTTTATATATAACATTTAACCATTCTGAAACTTGAAAAAATAGTAGTATTAAGAGTATTGGTATTGTTATCTTTCTGCTCTTACACTCAAACATCAAGCAATAACCTCGAGGAAAGGAAAGGAAAGGAAAAAAAAAAGTCATGGTTATTAAAAAAAAAAAAAAAAAAAAAAGGCAAAATACGCATTCACAGCAAGTAGCCAGAAGAGGGCACTATCTTTACAAGCTAGCAGATGCCAAAAAAATAAAGATGGGTTTTCAGTTTCAGTTTTCTAAGTTACTAGTGATCTAGAAAAGTGTCATCATAATTGTTTATTATATTTGCTACTTTACCAGTTGGTCTCGAACTTAAAATGCAAAAAAACTCTTTGGGGACTTGTTAAATACAAACTCTTGAGTCATACCCGGTCTCACGGAATCAGGAACTTCGAATTTGAAACAACTTTTGCAGCTGATCCTGGAGCAGGGTTCCCAGAAGCCGCAGTTAAAACTCTAGGCGCAGAGATGGCCACGTGCCCAAGGGTAGAGGGGCAGGAGGTGACTCTGTCAGACAACTGGGGAGCTAGCTGCCTGCAGAACACTGCGGACCCCACAGAAGTCTGTGTGCTTTGATCATTCCGACGCACCCCAGATGAACCACAACTACGGTTTACAGGGAATCATTTTAAGACAACAAATTATTTTAAGACAGCAACAATAAATATCAAATTATAAAATCTTAGAGGGGAATGAAAGCCAGCCTATAATCAGAAAAAAAATTTAAGAAAACCAAAATCTTTAAAATAATTTTTGTACCCTCTACCTGCAAAATTAAAAATTGGAGTTCATCTTTTCTTGCTTTTAAATATTTTAAGTGTTGGAAAATAGCACAACAAACTGCTACAATTATTATCTATTATTCTTCGTTGGATTATTACTTAATACCTTGTCTACTTTCAAGGCAATTCGGGGAGAATTTACCTTAAATGGAACACATCCAATAAAACCATTAAAATAAGTATATAAAAAGGAAATGGGGTGACAGGGCATAATGATTCTTAGAATTCCTTCAAATGGACATTAAATTTGGCTCTAGGTTTCTAGATGCTAAAAAGGAAAAGAACTCTCCACAGAGAACATCACCTTGTGTTTGCAAGCCACTCCATCCTTACTCACTTCATTCATTCACTCACTTACTCATTTACTCAGAGCTCCAACCCTCAAAGAATTCTACAGGAAAAGTTACAGTTGACTGTATACGCGCAAGAAAAAACAACTTCTGTCAAAAAAACATAACGACACAGGTGCAGCTAACAGGACGGAAAAGAGCAAAGAGCCTTATCATATAAAAAACTTCTGCAGAAGTTCAAACAGGTGGGAAATAGTCAACCCCACTAGGAATTAGATGAACTCAAATGAAAACAACAGAAAACCATTTCAAACTCCCAATGTGATTTTAGTAAACTGATATAGTTTGGATTGTTTTTAAGAACAATTCCTACTGGTAAGGAGGATACACGCTTCCCAGGAGCAATGTTCCTAACTTCTCATCTTATCCTTCTCTTTCTAGAAATATTCAGAGATGTGCCAAAGACTTATCTACAAAGATGTCCATCGCACTTGTATTAACTATTTTAATAATACTATAAAGTCCCAACAATGTAACAGCAAACCTAGAAGTTCCCTCACTGTACCACGATGGCGATTTGGTTCAGTAAATGAAGTCACATTCCAGTGTTGGAATGAGAGGCAGTCATCAGAAAGTATGTAGTTGATGATCGGTAAGGATATGGAAAAATGTTCTTTGTAAATTATCATGTGAAGAAATAGTATAAAGCTGTATATACAATTTGATTCCAATTATGTAAATCTATTAGCTTGGCTCATATAAAATTGCCTTCATTCAATCATTTTTATGTAAAAACATCGATTTCTTGTTTAATCTCAACCTTTTAAAAACGTGTGTGTAGTTATGTGTGTATATGTATATATTTGTACACACACACACACACACACGCATCTACCCTCACAAACATAGATACGTTGATTCATCAAAGAACAGATATGATGTATGATGGAGACCAAAACGTTAACAAAAGTTTTCAGGGTGAATCGTTGTCTTTTTAACATGTTTTGTTATGCTTTTCTTCACTTCTCAATTTTTTTAATGAATACATTATTTTTACAATCAGAACAAATGTAATTTGAAATCTCATTATAAGGGATAGGAGTTCGTGGTGGCCAGAGTGTGGTAGGACCACTCACGTACCCTGCCCGGTTGGTACAAATGAGCGACACTTCCTGAGGGTAATTTGACAAAACACATCAAAGCCTTTCAGGTGCTCACACATTTGACCAGTCATTCTTCTTCTTAGAATCTCTCCAAAGGAAATAAGCAGAGATGCCAAGATACCTGAACAGGATGTTCATCACAGAATTATCTGTGATATGAAATTCTGAATACAATGATACACTCCTTGACAAGGGGGAACAGGCTTGAATATACCCATCTGATGTATTTTATGCAGTGGTCAATATATGTTGGAACCACTCTTAATAGCCTAAGAAAATGTGTGTGCTATACTGAATTTTAAAAGCAAGATTAAAACCTATATATAGTCTGATCATAAATCCGTTTTAAAAAGGTCTGTAAGTCTGGGAGCACCTGGCTGGCTCAGTCGGTGGAGCATGCAACCTTTGATGTTAGGGCTGTGAGTCTGAGTCCCATGTTTTGGGTGTAGAGATTACTTAAAAATAAAATCTTTATAAAAAGAAATGTAAGTCTGTAAGTGCACACATATGCACAGAATCACCTAGAAAGAAGACTGGAAGACCGTGTGTGTGTGTTTGTGTGTGTGTGTGTGTGAGAGAGAGAGAGAGAGAGAGAGAGAGAGAGAGCTACAGTAGTTTGTTGAGTGGAGGAATTTTTATTGCCTTCTGTACACCGTTCTGAATTTCCCAATATTCTGCAAAAAGCATGCATGACTTCTATAAGAAAGTTCCCTCTTTGCAAAATGGAGGATGGAGTGGGGGGAAGCAGGTGAACTCGCGGGGACCAGCTAGAGCTCCGGCGTTAGAAGTGGGAATGAAGAGCAGGACGAAGATGCAGGAAACTGGGGAGGCGGAAATGTCAGATTTGCTGACTGACTGGATGCTGGGAGGGAGTCAGGTCTGAGTCTCAGGTGTGGGGATTGGGGTGAGGACTACAGGCTAGGGTAGCCAGCCTCCCGATGGGCTCCAGGGCCCCTGGCCCCCTGATCCACCCTGTGTCGTCCCTCCCACTGTAGTAGAGCAGCTTTGTGTCACCCCGGGATTGGGCAGAAATGACGGGGTGCACTTTATGAAGCAGGGGCATAATAGAGATCGGCAGAAAGTAGGCTAGACGTTCCTAGGGGTTCCGGGGAGCTGAGGGCAGGGGAGACTGTGGGGGGTGGAAGTCGCGAGGGTGGATGGTGGTGATGGTTACGCAACATGTGAATGCGCTTAATGCCGTTGAACTGTAGGGTTGACATGGTTAAAATGGAGACTTCATGTTGTGCATATTTTATCATAATAAAAAACTGTTTAGTATAAAAAAGGTCGGGCTCTGCCTTTGGCTCTCAGGGCCGGGGTGGGGGGTTTGCCCTGAGGGAAGCCGGCCCCCACGTGGTGAGCACACTCAGGCAGCCCTGCAGAGAGCCGGGTGTGGAGGAACCCCGGCCTCCTGCCGTCAGCGCGCACCGGGTCTGTGCGTGAGCCCCCCGGGAAAGCAGATCCTCCAGCCCCCGGCAAGCCTCCATCGGAAGACAGAAACCATATAAAATAATAGGGATTGTTTTAACAGTTGGAGGAATTTGGGAATCCAGCAATAGAAAGAGGCACGGACGTGAGCCGTCTCGTACTCATTCGTGTCTCGTTCCACCACCTCGTTTCTCCAGCTCCCGGTGAGGATGTGGAAGGCGGGAAAGAACCCTCGCGGCAAACACCGGGTAACACGCAGAACCTCCGTCTCCCGCACCCCGGTGAGCGGGGCTTGCGCCGGGCTCCCCACCAGGGGGCGCCAGAGAGCGCGGAAGGCAGGAGGTTCCTGAGCGCCGCCGCCCAGCCCCCGCCCCAGAAGGGTCCGCTTCCTGCAGTTGCCACATGGGGGCTTCCCGCGGGCCTCCCTTTTTGCCTCTCTTCCTCCAGGAAGGCCTGTTTCACCGATTCAATCCTCTTTGCTCAAATCCCCATGTGGTTTCTATTTTCCTAATTGGTCCTCAGCAGGTACAGTAGGTGGACCAGGGTCCACTCAATTACTGTGCCAGCTTGTCTGGGGAGGGCACAGATGTGTGTAAGTGGGGGTTGCCACGTGCCCGGGTGAACCATCATTCACCCCAACGGCCCTTCCCGAAGGCTCTTCACCTGCCAACCTCCCCCCACCCGAGTTCAGCTCACACGTGTGCTCCCCCAACTCTCTGTGCCTTTTGAGCCCAACTCACCTAAAATTGGACAGTAAGAAAATGAGACACCTCAGTATGTGAGGAACCAACTGTAGAGGAGGAAGGAATTTGGTTTTTTTTCTTGTTGTTTGTTTCTTTTATACCTCGGGAGAAACAATAAGAGAAAGGGGTGATTTGTTCTCAGGCTGACTTCATTGTCTACTTTTTTTTTTTCCTTGATCTCTCCATGCTGGTGGAAAGTCACTGGACGTAGAAGAGAAACCCAGGAGTTCAGGTTCATTCCTATCCTATTCCTCACTTCCGGTCACTTCTACTCCCCGGAAGAGCTCCAGAACGATGATGAGAAGGTAAGGAGCACGCACACCTGTGTCCTGGCCTGCACGTTCATTTCCCTCACTGCAATAATGATACGACAGCTTTCAACGGTGGTTTTAAAAGTTTCCAGGAGAGGTCTTCACGGAGTTGTTATTGAGAAATTACAGAAATTTCACTCCCCACTGTCTTAACGTTTATGAAATACAACTAAGTGAAAAAACAAGAATCTGCCACCTGAAGAAGACCCCAGTCCCCCAACAGAAAAGTATTTTTTTAAATTTTAAGTACAATCTGCTCCCCAAGGTGGGCCTCGAACTCATAACCCCGAGATCAAGAGTGGCTTGCACGTCTCCTGACTGAGCCAGCCAGGCGCCCCCAACAAAAAACATTTTAAAGGCACACACAAAAAAATAAAACTTAGACCTCATGCTGCCACGCTTGTCCAGATAATGCCCTAAATGGGGATGACAGCCCCAGGGAGGCAAAAAGGGTGGTTAGTAGATGAGACAAATTTTAGTCCCAGTACAGAAACAGAAATACACCTGGGGTAGTAAACTCTCATGAGTGGGTAGTGTTTCGGAAAGCGTGTTAGGAAGCCTGCTTGGGACAGGAGGGGGGCGGTCAGGAAACACGAAGGGAAGCACTATCCTGGGTGAGACCACCCCCACCTGCTCCCCCTTTGGCTCCAGCATACCCATTAGCATTGTCCTCCCTTCCAGATTTGTAAGAAACTCTGCAGAAACATCATCTTTGCTTGAGACAGAAGGATCTGGAATATAATCCAGGAGAGAATGCAATGCCAGCTGAGCGTCAACCTCAGCTAACAGTGCCTTTTGTAAAAGCTGAGTGTTAGGCTCCGACACATGGCTTCCTTTCCCTGCCAACGCATTTTGGGTTGTGGCTAAATATCTTCTTTCTTTATCTCAAACCGTCACTTTTTCCAGAAGAAGGGTTTCAAGCCACCCCATTGCCTCTAGGTCAGTCTGGGCTCCTTGTGTGCAGTCCGCGCAGACCACATCCCAGAGGAGGTGTGTTACCCCCGTGGATGAACGTGAGTCACAGAGCACTCGGGCTTCACTTGATTTTGATGACGCGGGTGTGTGCTTTTGTCTGATAAGTGGTTCTCTGCTCTGTGCCGCTCACATTCTGGCCTGGCAGTGCTGTTACCAAAGCCGGATGAGATCTCCCCATGGTTTCCAGCCCCAGCGACCAATGACGCCCTTACATCAGCTTTGCAAATTCTTTATAAGATATTCCGGGTGTCCAGACCATAGGCGCACTTGCACTCAGAGAACCACGACACGCGCTCACTTCCTAATCACCAGCCTCTGCCAGATTCCAATACTATTCACTCCCTGGGGCCTTCAGCTAGTCCATCATTTTGCTCAAGTATCATGAACATGGTTTTGTGCCATGAGGGGCTAACAAGATTTCAAAAGCACGGTTTCTGCTTCTGGAGAGAAAGAGAAGTATGCAACTAATACAGCTTAAGGCGCTTCCCCCAACTATGAAAGGGATGGACAGAGCAGAGCTGCTGGAGTTGTGGAGGAGGGAGAGCTCACTCCCACAAGCAGGAAGCTGGGGAGACTCCAGGGGGAGCAGGCGGACTTCTGCAGGTGAGCTGGGGTACAGAGGTGAGCACCACAAGGAAAGATGCTAGGCAGCATTGGCCACAGGGGAGGTGCAGAAAACACAAGCAAACAGAACAGGAGGTGTGAAGGGAAAGTTCTGTCTACCATGACCTGTAAAGTGTTGGTTTGTTTGTGTAAAGTCGGTTCCATGCCCAGCATGGAGCCCAACATGGGGCTTGAACTCACAACCCTGCAATCAATACCTGAGCTGAAATCAAGAGTCGGGCGCTAACCCACTGAGCCACCCAGGTGCCCCAGCCTGTCAAGTTTTTTATATTCAACAGTCTTAACACAAATATTCTAAAACTAGAAATATATCATTTTACTTGAGAAAAAAACTTAAGATCATTTACCTTCAGTTGGAAATTTCTTGGCTCGTTCCTCAAAGAACCATTCTCCAGTTTTTATTTTCACATTTCTGAAAAACAAGCAGAAAGGAAGCTTCAGACAGAGATGTGGATGGTGCTGTATTTGGCTCGTAAGAGGTAGGTAGATAGTATCGCATAAGATTAGTCTTGCAAGGGTCCTCAGAGTTCAAATTTCTGGCCCCAATCCCTACTTTCCAGATCTCTGATAGAGGGCAAGTGATCTGACCCGTCAGCAGCAGAGTCTCTGCTTGGGTCTGTTTTATCCTCTATGTAACACGTCCATCAATGTATACATGCTAACATACGTGTGTGACCAATACACATTCAGTACTTCGTGTTTTCCTAATAAATATACAAGGAGAAACAGAATTACCATCAAAACGATGGTACAACATTATATTTACAACGGTTAACAATGGCATGAAGGATAGTCAACAAAAAAATCCAACACTGTCCATGTGACCAGGAGGGAGATCATCCCTAAGACAGGTTAAGGTTAGTTTGTGTTAACCACAATGTTTCCTAAGAGCTAAGAGAGTAGCTGTGAAGTTTCCTGGAAGGACCTGAAGTCTGGAATGTGGGATCCATGTACGGCGTGGAGATCCGGGACCTGGGTCTGAGTGGACCACATGAGAAATGGCCTCTTGTTGGCCAGATGCTCTGCTAGCAGCTGCTGGGGTTCCTCTTCACCCCTGCATCTCCTCTAGTCTCAGTCACTGGAGAACAGGGCCCTTTGTACGTTTTCTGTTTGAAATTAAAGTCCCCAAATGCCCTTTGCTCTTGACCGTTCCCAAATTTCTGGAAAAGCCACCCTCAACATCAAAAAACCTTGGAAATGTAGAATTGTTAACATCCTTTTAGGATGTAAAAAAAAGTAAACACACAGATACTACAAGTTTTTCACACCCCTAAAATAATGTATCACGAAACTTGCCGATTCCTGGATTATGAAAGTTTAAGAAAAATTAGAACGTCAACTTGTGAATTCTCGTCTATAAAGTACCGAAATAAGTTCTCCATTAGGTTCTTTCAGGCTATATATGAAGTCAAATGGATTTTTCTTAACTAATGCTTACAACAGCTATAAATGTTAAGTCAATTCACCAATACGTGTCCAACTACATGTTTTTGAAATACCCTCTTTCTCTACAGAGCTCTGGTAATTGTTATAAGACATCAAGCAGCTTCCTCCACTTGACCTCGTGAGCAGCTGTTATGTTCTCCGATTAGAAAGTAAATTGTGATTCCCACTGCTTAGCGACTAGGACAAGGGAAAAATACACAGGGCCTTTATGAATTGTGATAACAGAATTTTCAGTCACTGCCATTCAGAGCCAGAATACATTAACTGTGATACGTCTCTAGGGAGAGGGAAACGTTTGCACCATGAAATCCAACATCTAACCTACTACACCAGCACAAAACACGGAGACCTCAGCTCCTCGGAAGTCCCCCGTGGTGTGTGGAGGCAAGCGGGGCATCACAACCCAGGCGAAGTTTGGAGAGATGAATGCGGAGGGCGGTGAATTCAGGCTCCTTGAAGGACCACCCTTGCCAACTGTTCTATGCCTGCGGGCGACTCTTCCATCCTTACCTGCAGGACGGAGTCCAACCATCAGATGAAGAGGCTCGAGGAGCAAAGTCAAATGTGGAAACAGGAGGCCTCCATCTAATAAATGAAGCGTACTTCCTGGATTGTTCTTCCCAGTGGTGGTGACCCTTTCAGCCGGTCTGCCCTGTCATGCTGCACAGCCTGTTACCCTTGGGACCGAAAGCATCCATGTACGGGACGGTGCCGGGATGGCGCTGGGTTCGGACAGGAAGGAGGTCAGAGCTGAGAGCTCAGCAGTGAGTCAAACCATGACCCCGACAGTCGGCCGGGCCCAGCCAAGGCTCGCCAGACACAGTGCACGGATACGCAATCACGGAAGGGAAGCTCAGCGGACGGAGGGGGAAGGTGGGGACACCTGAGCAAATCACTGTCCTCCTCCAGCCCCAGAACCTACACAGTGAATTAAAATATCCGTCCCCTGGTGCTGGGTCCTCTAACTGTGTATCCCAACTGCCTACTTGTGAAATTCAAGCAGAGTTTATTTGGCAGGACAGATCCGGATGCAGACTTCAGGTGTCTCAGGCTCGTCTGTGATTGAAGAATAGAAGGAAAAAAACACCATGTCCTCAACCATATGCCAGACAGCATGTTTCTTGCATCTGAGGCTGTTTCCTTTGAGAATAGATTTGAGCTGGATCTCCCAGTCCTTGCAGAATCAGCCGTTCCTAAGCAATGATTCCCTGATACCCTTCCTAAAGGCTCCCTGTCCACACCAATCCTGATATACAGAAAGGGGGACCATCTGTTGCTCTTATCCTCTAAGATGAAGGTGAACAGACCTCGCAGTGGCCACACCTGCTCATCTCTGTTCTTGTTAGGGCCAACACAGGGTAGCCCGACTCACAGCAACCAGAGGAAATGTTTATTATTTCTTCCCAGATGATTAATCAGAATCTGGCTATGAAAGCTTCTTGAAACATTTTCTGAGCTCAGCAGTAGACTAATGTTTTTGCAATCCTTAGAATCGAGACTTGCTTCTTTAAAACTTGTTCAATCAGGGACACCTGGGTGGCTCAGTTGGTTAAGTGTTTGCCTTCAGCTCAGGTCATGACCACAGGGGCCCGGGATTGAGCCCGTAGTTGGGCTCCCTGCTTAGTGGGGAGTCTGCTGCTCTCTCTCCCTCTGCCCGTCCCATTCTTGCTTGCTCTCTTTATCAAATGAATAAATTTTTAAAAACCTTTAAAAAAAGTTTTCAATCAATTGACAAATACATCTGGGAAAGCAAAAGCCTAGGGTTTGTGGATACATCAGAAGCTACAGAATCAGGAGAGCTGAATTTGGCATCTGACCTTGCCATTGACTCTGTGATCGCTCCCATAAATGCCAAGCACGTGGCTCAGAGCCAGCTCTAACTACACTTCTGGAGGGCCTGGTGTCCATTCTCATAGCCTTTAACTCTGCTCATGCTGTCCTTTCAGCAGCAAACAAGAAATAACTGTTGAAAAGCACTTTGCAAATCCCAGCATACAAATGTTGAATGATACACTGAACAGATGACCCAACCAGAAAGAGCCTTTGACCTGTTACTCTCAGAGCAAACAGTGAGCCAAACAGGCCTGTTGGAATGCAGTTTTATTTTGCATCTCAATTACTTGCATCTGAGGATGGTTAACTGTCCCATCCATGCCTTATGCTCTTCAAAAAGTCAGCATGATGTCCCTAGAGTTGCTTAATGTATTTGCCACCATGCAAGGGACAAGAGGTGGGAAACTGGTCGGCAGGGTTAGGATTCTGGAAATGCCTACAGAGGCGCCTTTCTCTGGGTAGATCTGCTCTCCAACCAATGTCCTGATGGCCGGGAAGCCTCAGGAGGCCCTGGGGACCCACCAAATGAACAAGCAGCAAAGAGTCCAAATGAAGGGGCACCTGGGTGACTCAGTGGGTTAAAGCCTCTTCCTTCAGCTCAAGTCATGGCCTCAAGGTCCTGGGACTGAGCCCCGCATCAGGCTCCATGCTCAGCGGGGAGCCTCCTTCTTCCTCTATCTCTGCCTGTCTCTCTGCCTACTTGTAATCTCTCTGTAAAATAAATAAGATCTTAAAAAAAAAAAAAGTCCAAATGAAGAAGCCGAATATTATAAAACTGAGACCCAACTAACTGCTTTGTGCTGACTTGTACACTTGCTGGGTAATTCCTGGCCGAAGTAGTCTTGGGCAAGCATGCAGTGGAATTTTTTCATTTTATTTTTACTTCCAATAATCTCACATCTAAGATGGTTTTCAGTTACCAAGCAAAACAGTGAGGTTTTTTCCTGCCAGCTCAGTTGATTTGCTTTCAACGTTTTTACAGGAAAAAAATATTGATTATAGTGATTAAATCCTAGGTAACTAGGGGAGGACTCAGAGAATCAAGATGAAGATAAAGAAATGATTGTATCGAGCTGCTTGCCACCCCTTCTTGCAAAACACTAGTAAGTCTCCCTCAGTTGACCTCAGAGAGAAGACAGGTGCCCCCTGTGTCATACTCAGGGCTGTATTCACAGCCCCAAGCATGACTGGGGTGCATGGCAGGGGCTAGTGAATCCGTGCAGGTTGGTGCATGATAAAAAGCCCCAGCTCTGTGGGGAGCCCCCTGAGAGTTGCTTAATGTATTTGCCACCATGCAAGGGACAAGAGGTGGAAACCCGGTCTGCAGAGTTATGATTCTGGAAATGCCTACAGAGGCACCTTTCCCCAGGTACAATTGCTACCTAGATACATTACACAACTGTAGGGAGAAGCGGGGATCCTGCTGGGGTAGGCACTGAGATCTAACCTGTGTCAGCCCCTCAAGCACGTGGGGTGCGGGTCACGGACTCAGGCATCAGACAGAGACTGTAAAGGAGGGAAACAAGCTGGGTGCAGACAATAGGGAGGGGTGGGGACTGTGGTGAGCTGGAGAACCTGCGGTCCATTTTAAGGCATTAAAATAATAAATATTAGACTTCAGGCCAAAGACACATGGGCTGTCAGCAGCCTGTTGGCCATGCGTTTGTGATTCTTGGTCTGTTACATCAGATAACTAGTTGAAAAAAGTGAGAAAAATTGCTGCACTTGAAGCCTCAACAATTAATTGGGTTAGATGCTGCTCATCGCCCTATCCTCCCTGGAGATCTACGAAGGGCCCCCCACTGCCAAAGGGGCCACAGGAAGGGTGCAAAACAAGGAGTCCATGCTTGTTGGCAATTCCTCAACCTGAAGAGACCATCGAAAGCCTCTGACAAAATGTGGAGGACTTCTCAGGACCCGCAGCACTGGGGGAAACGGGGAACATTTCAGAGAGCACTTCGTCCTCAAAACACCTAAGACCCACCTCTAGGAGGAGGAGACAAAAAGACAGAAG
>LNAC01000025.1:4960739-4995562 GCA_002007465.1 Ailurus styani
AACAAAAAAAAAAAAAAAAAAAAAAAAAAAGAATAGACTGTCTGCCAAGAAGCAGGAGCAGAATGGAGAGGCTGGAAAGCTGAATGAGTGAGCTGATCCAGCAGACGTGCTTTTCCAGAACATGAACAGAAAAGGAAAAGACATCAGGTGTTGGAGGACAGAGAACAAAGCTAACCTATGTATTAAAAGTTATTCCCCAAGAGGCAAAGGCAAGTGGCATAAAAGATGATCAAAGGATTCATACCTGACTGAAGAAAATGTTACCAAGTCAAAAACCAAGCAAACCTTCACCTTACACCCACTGGGGGGCTACTATCAAAACCAAAGCAAAACAAAACAACCTGAAAAGAATAAGTGTTGATGAGGATGTAAAGAAACGGGCCCCTTGGGCACCTGGGTGGCTCAGTGGGTTAAGGCCTCTGCCTTTGGCTCAGGTCATGATCTCAGGGTCCTGAGATCGAGGCCCGCATTGGGCTCCCTGCTCTTCAGGAAGCCTGCTTCCTCCTCTCTCTCTGCCTACTTGTGATCTCTCTCTGTCAAATAAATAAATAAAATCTTTAAAAAAAGAAAGAAAGAAAGAAAGAAACAGGCCCCTTGTGCACTGCTGGTGGGATTACTAAATGGTGCAGCTATGGGAACGGTATGAAAAAATTAGACATCTAAGTATCATACGAGTTAGCAATTCCACTTCTGGGTCTATCCCCAAATAACTGAAAGTAGGGTCTCTTCTCTTAGAGATGTTTGCACAGCCATGTTCACAACAGCATCATTCACGAGAGCCAAGGGGTAGAATTAACCCAAGTGTCCATCAGGGAACGAATAGACAAACAAAATGGGACATACCACACGATGGCATATGCACCTTGAATACACAGCCTGAAAAAGTGAGCAAACTTGAAATAAGTGACAACACAGAGAAGCCTAAGAACGTTCTGCTCAGTGAAATAATTCAGTTGTAAAAAGACAGAGACTGTATGATTCTACTGATCTGAGCACATAGAATCCACAAATTCAGAGAAACAGAACATAGAATGTTGGTTTCCAATGGAAGGAAGAAATAGGGAGTTGTTGTTTAACATGTATAAATTTATAAATTTTTTGCGAGATGGAAAAGTTCCAGAAATGGATGGTGGTGAGAGTTGCACGAAGATGTGGACAGACTTGCCCCTAAACTGTAGGTTGAAAAAGACCTAAGATAGTGAATATTATTGTTATACGTATTTCATCACAATTTTAAAATTTTTTAAATTTTTTTATTTAAAGATTTAATTTTATTTTTATTTAAAGACTTATTATTTGAGAGGGGGGGTGCATAGGGAAAGGGGCAGAGGGAGAGAGAAACTCTCAAATAGATTCCACACTGAGTGTGGAGCCCCACGTGGAGCCAGATCCCATGACCCTGAGATCATGACCTGAGCCTTTAAAGAAGTCAGACGTTTAACCAATTGCACCACCCAGGCGCCCCTAAAAATATATATTTTTAAATAAGCAAATCCAAGGAATAGGGGCTCAAAGGAACTTTATGCCTTAAAACCAACATAGAGGAATTCAAACCCAGACATGGACAAGAAATTGTTTTTAATTACAAGAATACAAGAAAAAAAAATTTGTAACACATAAAAACCAACTGATTACTAAAAGAAACAAAAATAAAAATAGCTTCAGATGTCTCTGTCATATTATATTCCAAAAGACAATGAGAACACATTTCCTGAACTTTGAGATGAAAAGGTTGGGACCTAAGATTTTTAAAACCCAGTGAAGTCATTACTTATGAGGGAAGGCTATGGAGAACAACCTTAAATTTGCAATGACTCAGATCTTATGCCACCCACGTGCTCTTCTGCAGAAAAAAAAAAAAATCCTTCAAGAAGCACTTCAGTTAGTTGAAAAATAAATCAAAATAAAGAATTTGCAAATTGGGAAATCATGATCTCTAAAGATTGGCAATGAGCACTCGAATGTGTTAAAGCTTAGAGTCGGTTTAATAATTGTAAATATAGGGTGCCTGGGTGGTTCAGTGGGTTAAAGCCTCTGCCTTCGGCTCAGGTCATGATCTCAGGGTCCTGGGATCGAGGCCCGCATCGGGCTCCCTGCTCAGTGGGGAGCCTGCTTCCTCCTCTCTCTCTGCCTGCCTCTCTGCCTACTTGTGATCTCTCTCTGTCAAATAAATAAATAAAATCTTAAAAAAAAATAATTGTAAATATAATCATAAAACTATGCAGGTGACAAAAATAATTACTGAGGGAGATATTATAGGACATAAAAGTAATAATTTATAACAGTATAAATATTTCAGAATGATGAAATGAGTAACGTTTATAAAACAGTTCTGTCTCTATGAATTTCTGTCTCTACTGAGTTCATCATGTAAGTAGAATCATACATTTTTCCTTCTGGTTTATTTCACTTAACATAGTATTTGTAAAGTTCATCCATGTTTTAGCATGTATTAAATTTCATTCTTTTTTTGTAGCTGAGTAATATTCCACAGCATGTATATATCACAACATTTTTTTTATCCATTCATCAGTTGATGGACACTGAGTTGTTTCCCCCTTGTGACTATTGTGAATAAGGCTGCTATGCACACTGGCTTATTATCTGAATATTTGAAAGCTACCAGGTGGTTGTCATAAACCAACATTAAGAGGTGCCTTGATGGCACGGTCATTTAAACATCATCCAACTCTTGGTTTTGGTTCAGGTCATGATCTCAGGGTCCTGGGATCCAGCCCTGAGTCAGGCTCTGTGCTCACCACAGAGTCTGCTTGAGATTCTTTCTCCCCCTCCTTCTGCCCCTCCCACTTGTGCTCTCTCTCTAAAACAAATGAATAAAATTTTTAAAAAAACCAATCTTAATATTTTTATTTTGTTATTTCAGGTAGCAAAGGGTTTTATAATATACTAGTTCTTAGGATCTGTCAGCATTTTAAAATTTATTTATTTTTTAATTTTAACTAGGCTCCAGGCCCAACGTGGGGTTGAGCTAACAACGCTGAGATTGAAAACTGCATATCCTACTGGCTGAGCCAACCATGTGCCCGAGGATCTATCGACATTTATGAGAAGATTCGAATTTTAAATAAGTTTCCTAAATCAAACTGGAAATTAACCCAGCTGGGTTTAATATGTAAGATTATATGTTACATAGGATGTTACCTGCATCCTACTTGCTTTCCCGAGCGTTAGGCAACATAAATATACCACCTCTAGATTATGGAGCGTTAAATACAAAGTAACCATTTCAGAGGCAGCAAAATCTAGATTAGGCTTGGAGGATTCTGTTCAAGGTAACAGTTTCACTGCCTTGTTAGAAGGTTTTTACAATTTTAAAAAGGGGAAGGAATAACTGATTTCTTATCTGATGACTTCTTTTCTGTAGGTATAAAAGTACTGTCCGTATGGGTAGCAAAGTACATAGTAGAATAAGGCAGATGAATTTCTTTCCTTTTAAAGAAGCACCTTTGTTAATTTCTTTAAAAAAATCATTAAGTATAGGTTTGAATCTAACAAAGATATCATAAAATCTAATCCCATTATCACCAAAGCATCCCAAAGACAGAAGGGATTTCAGAGGAGTATAACATACTGAAGTCAGCTTTAACACTAGCTAGAAATCCATGGGCAACTTTCTTTGGACAGAAATGTCTATTCTTAACTATATGCATTAATGGAACAGTACAGGAGATGAATCATCTAAAACCATTAAATCTACACATGACTTCTCTTTGGCATTGGAATGCACTTTGGTCTGCTCTATGGACATGGTCATGACATTGTGGAAATTCCCGTGAAAACATGACTTCAGAGGAACTTCAAGCCTGTCCACGATCCCTACAATGGCCAGGACCCTTAACTCTAGCTCAGAGTGTTAATCAAGGTAGCACCTCTTTACCCTGCAAAGCGTCAGGCCAGGAAAGCAGCCTCCTCATGCTGAACTTTCCCGTAGGGCGAAAAGTTTCAGCTGAGCTGAGTGTGGTGACAACGTCAAATATGAGCAAGAGAATTAATGATGCAGAAGGCTTACTAACCTCAGAGAAAGGTTTTAAAACCAAGGCCTGTATGACTAATCAAGTGCTGATCACAGAAGAAATCTCAGCTTCAAAAAAAGGAATGATATTCAAATTATTATGAAAGCATTCCCTTTAGTGAGGACAAAATAAACTTTTCAAAAATGAACTTTTCCCTGGGACACCTGGGAGGCTCAGTTGGCTAAGCAGCTGCCTTCTCCCTCTGCCTCTGCCTGCTTGTGCTCTCTCTCTCTCTCTCTCTCTGACTAATAAATAAATAAAATATTTTTAAATAAATAAATAAGCTTTTCCCAAAACTGTCCTAGACATTTCTACTTTTTTACTATATGTTTTAGTAGGACAAGGGCTTCAAAGAATATCAAATGGTCATTACTCCCATTTGGGCCAAAGGATTTAATAGAATGTCATGATCCTACACACAATTATCATCTATCATATTCTTACAGAAAGCAAGGTACATACACCTTGTGAAACAGCCAAACTAGACTGTGAGGACCCAAACAGATGCCATCTCCAAGTCAGAACGAAGAAGGAAAAAACCTTATCTTAAAGAACAAAAGGCTTCTCCCTTGTGAAATTGATCTTAGTGTCTAATCTCTTGAAAATGTGCACATGTATAACTATGTTACATATTTACTCAATATATTCAACTTGTGTATACTTTTTATTTTTTTTATTTTTTTTATTTTTAAAGATTTTATTTATTTATTTGACACAGAGAGAGAGAGAGATCAGATCACAAGTAGGCAGAGAGGCAGGCAGAGAGAGAGGAGAGAGGAGGAAGCAGGCTCCCCGCTGAGCAGAGAGCCCGATGTGGGCCTCGATCCCAGGACCCTGAGATCATGACCTGAGCCGAAGGCAGCAGCTTTAACCCACTGAGCCACCCAGGCACCCGTGTATACTTTTTCATGTGAAACACACGAACATAATTTCTATCAGCAATGTTAAAAATCAGATTAGAAGAAAATCAGGTTTTGAAATAGAAAATAGACAGCAAAGACACTTTAACCTCGGCACCGAGCTAAAATCCTTCCTTGCTGGCTCCCCTACACCATACCCAGCATTCAGTTTCTTTTCAATATTTCATAGAGTTAGACCTTTCACTCACTTGAAGAGCAGAAGTATTTATAATAATGACTGCAAATTATTCCATTCTCATACATTTGCCTTGGTGGATATGAAGTGAGGATTCAGTACTTTATCAAAACATAGGGTTATTATGGACATTGGGGAGGGTTTGTGCTTTGGTGAATGCTGTGAAAGATGTAAGCCTGATGATTCACAGACCTGTACCCCTTGGGCAAATAATAAAAATAAAATTTAAAAAACAAAAAAAAAACAAAAAAGAAACATAGGGTTAGCAGGGGATTGGCTGGGAGTATCAGTCTGAAATTTCAAAGATTATATTTTCCAAACTCTGGGAAGTCTTACTCTAAACAGGAAACACAATTGCTATAAAACTTGTCTTGAAATGTCACTTGATTGTCCATAAAAATAATTTCACACAATGCAAAAGATACAGTACATTCTGTAATGATATCTTTATATCTAAATCCTAATCTAAAACATATTTGAACAACAACAAAAATCCCCTTTAATAAATTCCAAAATCTTATTTTAACCCTCACTACTCTGCAGCAATAATTCAAATCCCTACCGGGGAATTAAGCATGTGATAATAAATGTCAGGGTCTGTATATCAATTTGCAACTGGCATTCTTAGGTTTCTCCATTAACCTTCAGCAGAGTAGATCAGAGACATGTGAGCATGGAATCAACCATACCACCTCCCACCATTTGAAACCCTATCTCTGAAATGTCTGTTTTAATTATTTATAAATAACAAACATTCCTAATGAAAGAGAGAGAGAGAACATCTCAACGAGCATCTTAGACTGAAGAATGAACAATCGCTTATGGTCACGGCCAGTTACAAACCAAGAGAAAAAGATCGTAGTTTGAAGGGCAAACGTCTCAGACACCTGTAATTCCTCAGCAATCTGCTTCGGAGAGGATGAGCAGGTCTTTTCTAGACACACGAAACTGGATGCAATTGCACAGTAAATGACTTGAAGGGGAAAAAAATCAACGTGAACGTACATCATCCAGTTCAATCTTATTTTTTTAAAACCAAATCTAAAGGGTGCCTGGGTGGCTCAGTTGGTTAAGCAACTGCCTTCAGCTCAAGTCATGATCCTGGAGTCCTGGGATCGAGTCCCACATTGGGCTCCCTGCTCAACAGGGAGTCTGCTTCTCCCTCTGACCCTCACCCCTCTCATCCTCTCTCCCTCATTCTCTCTCAAATAAATAAAATCTTAAAAAAATAAAGTAAATAAAATAAAAGCTAAAGCAAACAAACAATATAAAGCTTAGTCTCCCTGACATTTCAACGTGGTTGTAACCTCATGCCATTTCATCGTGGAAACTGTCAGTACGTGATTGGGGGGGGGGCAGTAAACAAAGAAGCAAGGACGCATTTATACCTCTTTCTCTTCTTTCCTTCTCCCAAATCACCCTCTTTTGATGACTCCTGCTGAGGACAACATATGGTCCCTCATGACTACAAGCAACTTTCACCAACCTAATTCTTCCAAGTCCTTTTCAGCGTGTCTTTGTTTACTGAGGTCTTTCTGATGCTTCTCTTTTGCTGTCAATTTCATTTTGCCTTCAGCCTTACCACTTCATGCCCAGTTCACTGCCAAGATGTTCCTGCGGATCACTGGCCTTCACCTTCCCCAGCCCCCAGCCCCGCCCTACAGAACCCTGGTGCACTGTGGTCCAGCTTTCTCTTGGCAAAGCATCTATGCTCACACCCCATTTCCTGCAGCCCGAGATCCAAGGTCTTCTGAGTGGCTTTCCTCCCTGCAGGCAGGCGGGAGAGGGCAGAGATCTAGAAGGGTTGGGATTCAGGAGATGAGGGCTCTCTCTAGTCTAACTGACTCCCTGGCGTCAGGCTAACTACCTTCTGTCTCTTAGCCCCTTGTTTCCTCACCTACAAAATTAGGATAATAGTCCTCGCTGCCCTGTAAGACTGGTCTAAGGTTTAAATGAAACATGCAAGATAAAAAGCTTCTGCACAGCAAAGGAAACAGTCAGCAAAATTGAGAGGCAGCCCAAGGAATGGGAGAAGATATTTGCAAGTGACATTTCAGATAAAGGGCTGGCATCCAAGATCTACAAAGAACTTACATAAACTCAACTTATGGAAAGAATTTACCAGAACTCAATAATCCAGTCAAGAAATGGCCATAAGACATGAACAGATGCTTTTCCAAAGAAGACATACAAATGGCCAACAGACACACGAAAGAATGTTCCACAACACTAGCCAACAGGGAAATACAAATCAAAACCACAGTGAGATACCACCTTACATCAGTTAGAATGGCAAAAATTAAGAAGACAGGAAACAACACGTGTTGGCGAGGATGCGGAGAAAGGGGAACTCCCTTACACTGTTGGTGGGAATGCAAACTGGTGCAGCCACTTTGGAAAACAGTATGGAGGTTCCTCAAAAAGTTAAAAATTGAGCTACCCTACAATCCAGCAATTGCACTATTAAGTATTTACCCCAAAGATACAGATGTAGTGAAAAGAAGGGGCACCTGCACTGCAATGTTCATAGCAGCCATGTCCACAATAGCCAAACTGTGGAACGAGCCGAGATGCCCTTCAACGGGTGAATGGATAAGAAGAAGGGGTTCATATATATAATGGAATATTACTCAGCCATGAATGGCTGAATACCCACCATTCGCATTGACCCGGATGGAACTGGAGGGGATTATGCTAAGTGAACTAAATCAAGCAAAGAAAGACAATTATCATGTGGTTTCACTCATACATGGAACATAAGGAATAGCACAGAGGACCAGAGGAGAAGGGAGGGAAAACTGAATGGGAAGAAATCAGAGAGGGAGACAAACCATGAGAGGCTCTGGACTCCGGGAAACAAACTGAGGGTTACAGAAGGGAGGGGGGTAGGGGTTGGGGTAACAGGTGATGGGTATTAAGCAGGGCACCCATTGTGATGAGCACTGGGTGTTACACGCAACTAATGAATCACTGAATACTCCACCAAAACCTAAGGACGGGGTGCCTGGGGGGCTCAGTCAGTTAAGCCGCTGCCTTTGGCTCAGGTCATGACCCCAGGGTCCTGGGATTGAGTCCCACATTGGACTCCCTGCTTGGCAGAGAGCCTGCTTTCTCCCTCTGCCTGCCGCTCTGCCTACTTGTGATCTTTCTCTCTGTCAAATAAATAAATAAAATCTTAAAAAAAAAAAACTAATGATGTACTATGTGTTGGCTAACTGAACATAATAAAAAAGAAAGAAAGAAACATGCAATATAAAGAAAGGCTAGACACTCGTCCTGTCTCATCCTGATTCATGCTGTCCTCTTTCCCTCAGGATGCCTGTCTCCCTCCCTGGTCCTGATCCTCATCCGGAAATACTCCAAATACAGATGCTCTGAAAGTCACCGCAAGCGAGCTCACCCCTCCGTCTTCTGAGCTCCCTGGGACCCTTGGCAGCTCTTTTTTTTTTCTTTAAGATTTTATTTATTTGTGTGACAGAGAGTGAGTGCACAAGCAGGGAGGAGAGGGAGAAGCAGGCTCCCCACTGGCCAGGGAGCCTGACGCGGGACTCAATCCCAGGACCCTCTGAGAGTGACCTGAGCCGAAGGCACACAGAACTGGGCCACCCAGGCGTCCCCTTAGCAGCTCTAAGAGGAGACTTGCCTTGAAGCAGAAACCTCAAGGGCTTCCCCGAACCTCGACACAACTCCGGGGCCAGCCACAGGACTCTTGCTCCGACTGCGTAGCCTGTCAGTTGGTTCTGCTTTTTTAAAATCACCACCCTACAGCTCTCCCTTTTCTGATTTAAAAAAACCTCCGTGCCTCCTCCTGGTCCCACAATGGATCCACTTCCTCCCAAGGACCGGGTCTCAAGCTGATGAAGCTGCAGGGACAGGAAAGCCTCCGGGGTCCACCCCCCGTCCAGGATTCCCGTCCCCCATCAGTCAGGACGGTCAAATATGCTAAAGTTTTACCGGCCTTCTCTCTAGGATGGGGGTCCAGGGTGCGCAGTACCAGAGGGAGAACGGAGGGCTGCCAGCAAGGGGAGTGAGCGTTGTTATAAGTTATTTCGTTCTGTCCCCATACGATTTCCTGAGGCAAACTACTCCTCGTAATGCAATGACCTTCGGTATTTTGAAAAGCGTCCTTATTTCACAACAAGGAAGCAGGGGTTTTAGAAATCCCACTTTGTGTCCTTAGAGGGTAGTTGCAACAGTGAGGGCACCACACACTCTCGGGTGCGATTTCAACACGGCCGCGGCCTCGCCCGTCCCCTCGTTGTGATTTTTAGCTTCCAGTGAACTATTCGCAGACAAAAATACGCCAATGCATTTAATCCCTCCCCGGGCAGGGTTTACCATTAGACTTCAAATACATACAGTTGACTGAAAGGAGGGAAGAAAATCTTAAGACATTTCTAGCCGTTAGCCGTTATTTGGAATTATTACCTCCTCTCGCAAGAGGCCAGACGGCTCCCAGCAACTCCCTGCGCTTCCCTCTCGAGATAAGAAAAGCCTGAAGGGCTTGAGCACAGTGCGCTAAAAAAAAAAAAAAAGAAAGAAAGAAAAAAGAAAAAAGCTCTATTTTTAATGTCTTGAAGAATCTTCATACTGTTTTCCACAGTGGCTATACCAGCAAAAATAAATATATATTAAAAAAATTTTTTAATCCAAAAAAAATTATATCTGAAAGAAAGAAAGAGAAAAAAGCAAAGCCTGAAGGACATTGGCCTCAACAAACCAAAGAGACGTGAGATGCATGAGGTGCACAGAGTTAGCTCCACCGAAGTCAGCCGGACTTGGCGAGCTGCTGTCCAAATACAAGGTGCACTATTCAGGAGCAGAGAAATCTGGTTGAACAACTTCACGTCTCTCTGGATGAGGGACTGAAATTAAGCCTTGAAGAGGGACAGGAAATTTGAGGCCATTAATGTCAGGGGCCCGATAAACACCACCGTCCCGACTGGGGGGGACAGAAAACCCAGCCGCGGCCCCGCACCGTGTGAGCGCCTCTCCTGATCTTCGTCCTGGGCACTCCCACGTCTGCAGCAACACTTGGGAGCTGTTCTCCAATCCCCACGTCTCTGATTATTCTCGTAGATTCACACCAGATGAGTGTGTCCCCCCTCCTCTGGGTCCTGCGATGCTCTTGCGCGCACTGACCCCGACAGAGATACCCTCTCTTGTGTTTCCAGGTCATCGATGACCAGCCCATTCTTGCTTTGAAAAGTGGGAGCCCGAGCCAAAGGTGCTGTTTACCATTTACTAAATGGGTAGTTCCAAATACCAGTTCCATGTTATAACCTTTTTTTACAAACCTCACGACACCCAAAGGTTGAACTATGTGAAGATTCAGTCTGGCACTAATAGAAAAAAGACTCATTTCTTTATTGAGCATCCGACGTAAGTCAGCTCACCCCCTTCCCGAAGGCGTTATGGAGAGCACGGGAAGGCGGTGTAGGAAGATCTCCAACACACCTCCTCCCACGACACCACAGCTGCAGCTTCATATGAAACAGCTCCCTCTGAGGAGGGACGGAAAAGCAGCCCCACTGCCCCTTCACAATAAAGGACGGAAAGACCACACGGAGGTGGGCAGGAGAGACCACAGGGAGGAGGGTAGGAGAGGCAGAGACATGGGTCACCGAACGCCCTCCCCCCCCATCGCAGAGACCCACCACGGGGAGGGATCGCACAAGGGCAGGGTTTCTCCCACAAGAGCGAGGGGTTCGCGCCCCCCTGCCAGGCACCCTGCCCCTTGGGACCTGCCCCAGAGAGGTGCGCCTCCAAAAGGTCTGACTTAGAAAAAAGAGTGGGGCTTTCTAACGTCCAAGAGGCGTGTGGTCTCACTCCCATAGAGACCCAGGACAAAAGCAAGTTTGAAAAGCATCTAGACTGTACATGAAGGAGATTTCCTGCTAATCTCCCAGCCTCTGCCAGAGGGGCAGGGGACAGTGGGTCCCTGTCCAGAGATGAGCACCAATTCTGCACACTCCTGTCCCCTGAGAGGTGGGCGGCGCAGGGACGGGGCACCGTCCCCCTGCCTTGCTGCTGAGGGCACTGCGCTCTCCTGCAGCGTCGCAGAAGCCAGAGGGCATGCCTGGCCAGGGCGGTCTTCCACTGCCTGCCCAACGCTGGTGGACACAGTGGCCCCGCACTCGCCAGGTGCATCTCAAAGCCAGCAGGTGCCTGCAGCCCACACAGAGGGCATGCATTGATCACCTGTCCCTGGTGGCCAGGGAGCTTGTGTTCCTGGGCTACAGGGGACCATAACAACTGCAAAGACAGTTCCCGGCAGCCTACAACCCCCAGGGCACAGCACAGAAAGTAGCCCGAAGCACATCCCCAGGCTCCCTGTGAAAAAGGCCTATTTACTTGGCCTGGAGCTGTCGCCTGAGGGGCAGACTTCCTGTCTGCCACACAACCAAAGGTTAGGGAGGTGCCCTCAGGGAACACAAGCAGGGAAACCCCGTCCTTGCACTTAGCCCTGACCTTGCTTCCGCTCTCTAGGACCTCCGAGGAAGGAGCTTATACACTCTGCTAGAACCATGAGTTTTGCAGCCTCCACCCAAAGGACACCTTCAGATCTCCTGGTCTGGAGGCCTGCAGAGTTTATGCTTGTGGTCCCACAGGACTGTATCTATTCACATATTTTAAAAGCTGCTGCCTACGGGTCTGGCTTCTGATCAGCCTGAAACAAGGTTCTAGCAGATCCTTCCCTTTGGAACACCGGCAGGTCTTGGCACACCAATGGAGCCCTATCAAGAATAAATCAGGCTGCTTGGACAATCACAAAGGTTGGAAAGATAACCAAGAGCTAGGGCAAGGGTGAACGACAAGGTTCACCACCCATACAAGGCCNCCCCTGCCTGCCTCTCTGCCTCCTTGTGATCTCTCTCCCGCTGTGAAATAAATAAATAAAATCTTTTTTAAAATAAATAAATAAATAAAAGCTGCTGCCTACGGGTCTGGCTTCTGATCAGCCTGAAACGAGGTTCTAGCAGATCCTTCCCTTTGGAACACCGGCAGGTCTTGGCACACCAATGGAGCCCTATCAAGAATAAATCAGGCTGCTTGGACAATCACAAAGGTTGGAAAGATAACCAAGAGCTAGGGCAAGGGTGAACGACAAGGTTCACCACCCATACAAGGCCAATCCTTTAAGACGGGGAGAGGTTGCGGTTTAGAAACATATAGAAATGAACACAGAGTGGGATGCCTGGGTGTCTCAGTTGGTTAAGCATCTGCCTTCAGCTCAGGTCATGATCCCAGGGTCGTGGGATCGAGTCCTGCATTGGGCTCCTTGCTCTGAGGGGAGCCTGCTGCTCCCTCTGCCTGCTGCTCCCCCTGCTTGTGCTCTTTATCTCTCTCTCTCTCTGACGGATAAGTAAAATCTTAAANAAGGTTGGAAAGATAACCAAGAGCTAGGGCAAGGGTGAACGACAAGGTTCACCACCCATACAAGGCCAATCCTTTAAGACGGGGAGAGGTTGCGGTTTAGAAACATATAGAAATGAACACAGAGTGGGATGCCTGGGTGTCTCAGTTGGTTAAGCATCTGCCTTCAGCTCAGGTCATGATCCCAGGGTCGTGGGATCGAGTCCTGCATTGGGCTCCTTGCTCTGAGGGGAGCCTGCTTCTTCCTCTGCCTGCTGCTCCCCCTGCTTGTGCTCTTTATCTCTCTCTCTCTCTGACAGATAAGTAAAATCTTAAAAAAAAAAAACACAGAAAGTCAAGCAAAATGAAGACATAGAGAAGTATGTTCCAAATGAAAGAACAAGGTAAAAATCTCAGAAAAATACCTTAATTTCACAGAGATAAGTAATCTGCCTGATAAAGACTTCAAAGTAATGGTCATAAAGATGCTGACCAGACTCAGGAGAAAACCAGATGAGCACAGTGAGAACTTCATCAAAGAGATGGAAAACAGAAAGTGCCAAACATTAGCCGCAGAGCTGAAGGACAACTGGAGGGTTCTCCTAGCGGACCAGATGAAGCAGAAGAACAGATCAGCAGTCTGGAAGGCAGGGCAGTGGAGCTCACCCAAACAGAGCAGCAAAAAGGAAAAAGGAAGTAAAAAAGATAAATGAAGACAGCCTAAGACCTATGGGACAATATCAAGTGGAATGACAATTCACATTACAGGGGCCNTCACCCAAACAGAGCAGCAAAAAGGAAAAAGGAAGTAAAAAAGATAAATGAAGACAGCCTAACAGACCTATGGGACAATATCAAGTGGAATGACAATTCACATTACAGGGGCTAGAAGGAGAAGAGAGAGAGGAAGGAGCAGAAAATCATTTGAAGAAATAATGGCTGAAAAGCTCCCTAACCTGGGGAGAGAAACAAACATCCAGGTCCAGGAAGCTCAGAGAATTCCAAATAAGATGAACCCAAAGAGATCACACCAAGCACATTCTAATTAAACTTCAAAAGTTAAAGATAGAAAGAGACTCTTTAAAGCAACAAGAGAAAAACAACTTGTGACAAACAAGGAACCTCCTAAAACAACAAGCAGATTTTTTCATCAGAAATTTGCGGCTAGNAAAGAGACTCTTTAAAGCAACAAGAGAAAAACAACTTGTGACAAACAAGGAACCTCCTAAAATTTGCGGCTAGGGGTGCCTGCATGGCTCGGTGGGTTAAAGCCTCTGCCTTCGGCTCAGGTCATGATCTCAGGGTCCTGGGATCAAGCCCCACATCGGGCTCCCTGCTCAGCAGGGAGCCTGCTTCTCCCTCTCCCTCTGCCTGCCTCTCTGCCTACTTGTAATCTCTGTCAGTCAAATAAATTTAAAAAAAGAAAAAGAAAAAGAAATTTGCATCTAGAAGGGAGTGGGATGATAAATCCAATCCAAAGTGCTGAAAGGAAGAAAGCTTCCAACCAAGACTACTCCACCTGGCAAGGTTATCATTCAGAATTGAAGTACAGATAACAACGATGGTAACAAGATCCACTGTGGGGATCACTTCACAGTGTATACGAATATCAAGTCATTATGTTATACATCTGAAATCAATATAATGTCATATGTCAATTATACCTCAATAAAATATTTTAAAAAATATAATGCAGAGTGCCTGCGTGGCTCAGGAAGTTAAGCATCTAACTCCCGATTTCAGCTCAGGTCATGATCTCAGGGTCCTGAGATCCAGCCCCACGTGGGGCTTCACACTCAGCGGGCAGTCTATTTCAGATTCTCTCCCTCTCCCTCTGCCCCTCCCCCTGCTCATGCTCTCTAAGTAAGCAAGTAAATAATAAATAAATTAAATCTTTAAAAATAAATAAGTTTTGCTACACAGGATCACTCTAATATTCTCTATGTTAAAATTTACTTGACTTTCTCTGAGAGAGACAAATTAAGCTCTAAGAAAATCTAGGCACCTAGTTATGAAATCCAAATGAATCTTCACCCCTGGGTTAGCCAATCTTAGCCACTATAAACAAACGTTTGTAAATTAAAAGAAAAAAAACTTTTTACATAATAAAATTCATTTTTAAATTACTATAACTTCCACGTCTAGAAACATAGCTTCCTAATAAGTCCTCTGCAAACACGACCGATGGACTTTGAGGAGCAAGGGCGCCCTTGTCAGCAGCGGGTCTGGGACCGTCCACATGACTCGAGTCTGTGGGGGGACACGAGTGCCCTGGCCATCTCACCTGTCCTCAAAGCACACAGTGCACTTCCAGGCACTGGTCTTCCTCAGGAACACGCGGCACTCCGAGCACACGCGGTGGCTGCAGCCCTTGCACACAGCCCCCCGGTTCAGCAGAAACCCCAGCTCGCGCTGACAGCGGGCACACGACTTCTCTCTGTACTCCTGGCTCACGCCCTTTGCTCCTTTCCACCGCAGATGCTGCAAGTGCGTCTTCAGTTTCCTGCAGCCCAAAGAGTCAAGTGATCAGATATGAATGAATGAAAGGACAGATGCCAGACGTACCCCTACCTGGCAAGGGCCCCAACAATAGCGCCCCCGGCAAGAGGAGAAAGAAGGGGTTTTGGCATCCATCACACCCAGCTAACAACATGGCTATGTGAACTAGGGATCTCACTCAATCTCCCCAGAAAGAGGCTCAGAGATGTTCTCCACGGTGAAACAGAGATGAGAAACTCACCTCCCACGGAGGCTGGGAGGATTCAACAGCAAAGCCTAAAAAGTGCACGGCACGGAGGAGTTAGCTGCTAGCTTTCTTCTAGGCTCATCCCTCCATGCCCAAAGGGTGTCATAATTATTAGCAAGGACAGAGAGAGGACAAAACAAAACACATACACAGAGAAAATGGCATCGATTTTAATATAGAAGGCATAGAAAGATCTATAAAGATACACACATCTGCGGCTGTTATTAAGTTCTCCAATAAAATTATTTAACTGATGCTCTGCTTTTGCTACGGTTTTTATTTTTAAGATTTTATTTATTTATTTGTCAGAGAGAGAGAGAGAGACAGAGAGAGCACAAGTAGGGGGAGCAGCAGGCAGAGGGAGAAGCAGGCTCCCCGTTGAGCAAGGAGGGTTGCTCCCAGGACTCTGGGATCATGACCTGAGCCGAAGGCAGATGCTTAACAGACTGAGCCACCCAGGCGTCCCAACTACTGTTCTGTGTGTTTTGTTTTATTTTTCAATGAGTGGTCAGTTCACTTCTAGTTCCTATTTCCCTGAGACAATAGTCCACGTGTTAAGGGAACTTACACTGGACCCCAAAAAGGTGTTATTAACCAGGACATTCTTTTATGAATCGTCTGTGCTAGTTACTTTCAGAAGAGAGAAGCCAGTCCCAAGAAGCAAGCGTAAGTTCTTTCCACTTGCAGGATTCGCTCTTTAGTCTGTATCCTCTGGAACAAAGCTTCCTGACCACAGCGTCCATGTTACTTTGTTGATATTCACAGTGATGTTTCCAAATCACCAAAAGGCCTCTAATCATCAGGGTATTCCATTTTGTTCAGGGTATTGTATTTTTTAGCGGAAGAAAGTACAAGTAGATTTCAGAGAGCTCTGGGATAACGCGGGAGGGTAGAAAAAGAACACCGTATCTTCCAGTTAACCCACAAGTTTCTCTCATTCCTCAAGCATTCGATTGCCCTGAATTTTATTTATTTGCATGTGCATTTTTCTTGGCAGACTCTGAAAGAGTTATGCCACTAAAAACAAAACAGAATCAAAAGCCCAGTCCTCGTACTTATTTTCCAGTCTCGGTGTCCTTTACAGACATTGACAAACAAGACCTCGCCATTGTAAGGGGGGGGATCTTGACCGCTACCGATCGGCAGTTTTGATACCGTCTAGCTCTGCTTTATTAAGTGTCAACTCATACCACACAGTGTGTGTAGCTTCTAGACAAAGAAAGAAATTTCCTATTGACCGAACAGTCAGGGAACAGGCTGAGCAGGTTCCCATTTTATGCTCCCCTCCCCTCAAAGCCAACTTGGAAGCAAAAGCACACAAAGAAGAAGACAGGAATGGATTGCAGCAGACCTGCTCTTTCTATGCAGCTTTCTTGACTTTTCTGTGTGCCTTCGGTGACGCCCCCCCCCCCACCAACAATTGAGACAGTGCTCCATTGGAGGTCTTTCCCTTGTGAGGCAGAGTAGAAGCCTGCAACCCTTCCTCTGAAACAGCCCCGCGATGTAGCAGAGGAGCAGAAAACACAGCACGAAAAGGCATTATTTTAAGTCAAGGACAAAAGCAGCCTCCCTTCGCCCTTACTGTGGGGAGCTCGGTTAGAGGGCAGGGCTACCTGGCCTCTGCCCTTCACGAGGCCCCTCGCAGAGGGGGCTCCCGGACGCCCCGTGGCCGCCGAGCAGCAGCAAGCAAGCAGGTGGCGGCGGGCGGCAGGCAGGAAAACCCCGACGCCTGCACGACGTGGGGGACCGCTTACCGGATCCTCTCCTCCTCCACGCTCTGGACCGCCTGGTCTCGGTACAGGACCTGGAGGATCACCTCCCGTTCCAGCTCCTGGAGGGAATTCAGACTGACGTCCTGGGCCATGCCTTCCCTGGTGCGGAGACCCGAGCGGCGTGTCACTGCATGACCATGACCGAGCGCCGCTGTGCTGTGGCTGAGCTCAGAGCTCCAGGAGCGGCCCCACGTGCTTCAAAGTGCGCCTTCTCCGATTTCACTGGCAACTGTTTGGCCTGGGGCTCTTGTTCGTCTTCTTTTTTCCTTTTTAACTGCGTCACATTCCTCGGGAGAAGAAAGCCCCAAGAGGCTGCCCCCCAGCTGGACTTGGGGCTCCCAGAGCCTCATGCCCCCCCGGGGAGCCTTTCCACGGGGCCCTGCTCCTGCCTCGGATGTCTGTCTAACCCGAAAGCGTATCTCTTGTCTGAGGTTTTGCCAGAGATTGTTATAAATCAGGCATGGCTCCAAGCAGATAATTTCTGCAAAGCAGAAGTGAGCCCCGATCTGAGGGAGCTTAGAAATGGCAGTTAGAAGGGTATCGAGGACCTTCAGAAGCTAACCTTCCCCGCCAGCGCCTTCGGGTCAGCAGTAATGGTTATTAAAAGCGCAGCCAGTTCAATGCCTGCAAAAAAAGACAACAACAAAACGGCCTCATTTTCCCGGCTTGTGTATGTCTGCGGCATCACTTCCGGATGCACAAAATGTTCCACTCGGACCTTTGCACCTTCTGCCATTGTGTTAATGTAAGATTTTAAATTTTATTAAAATTGGTCTTCTCGTGTTTCTAAAAGCCACAGACTTCTGAACTTGAATTATTCTAAGATGAATCCGGTATTGCCAGCGATCGGAAAGGCATAAAGGTCCGTGTTTAACGTACATAGTCCTAATTTAAAATACATTAGAAGAACTCAGTGTGCTCAACACCTATTATTTTTACAATTAACTTCAAAACTCAAAAAAAAAATGTAATCATTTGGGGAAGTAGGAAGGGAAGTCCCACCACCTCTATCAATTATTTTTGGTTTTCAAGGATGTTTTAAGCATGGGGTCTTGTTTCTGTTTAATGCTGGTTGAAAAGTTCTGCATATGTTCCCCCAGCGTTTTTTCCTCCTGTTGGAGACATTGGGCTCACATGACCTTCAATTTGTTCCTCCCCAACCAAGAAGATGGTGTTACATTGCTAAAGCACGGGCTTATCAGTGCGTATCAGTGAAATGCATATCAGTGAAATGCAGGAAGTGTACATCCAGGCGATATACTTTCGGTAACATCATTTTGCTATCAAATCTACACGAATTCCTTAGTAATAAGACTTCCTTTCAATGCTTTAGAAGCTAAACTTTTGTTGGGCTTCAGCAGAAATCCACATTACATTAATTTATGACCCATAACAAATCACTGAATAAGAGGTTAATAGAGCCCTGAGGGATCATTTTCTTTAAGGAAAAAAGATTAAGAATCTCTCCTTAATCTTTGGTAGCCTGGTGAAGCCTGTGTCTTTAAATCCATAAAATAAAATACATTGAATTACAAAGGAAATAATTTATATCGAAATGTTTTAACATAGTAATATATATGTTCACTGACGTATGAAATAATGAGATCTAGCAGAGATCTAACAACTACTGTAGTTCCAAAGTAGTGATGATTATAAGTAATATTTTGAAATATCTATAACATGCATCATGGTATGAAAATATGGGTGATTTCTATTAGTGACAGTTACCAGTCCTGCTAGTTCTGCTCTGGTTTGATGCCTGTATTCATAATGGAAAGAAGTGCTAAATTTTAATTAGAGGTAGATAAATAAAGATGTAATCTTTTCCCCATCCAAGCTCATGGCCCTATAGGCTAAGGAGTCATGGCTTAAGGGATTCTAGATTTGTCAGTTAGTCTACTGTGGGACAAAGTTAAAATGCAGAGCTCGCCCAACAATGCGCAGATTGCATGAAGAGTAGGAAGACGCAGAGCTTTGAAAGGGGCCCTCCTGGCCTCTAGGCTTCAGGGAAGTACTCACCAGTGCCTGCCCTCAAAAGGCTTCCTATCGAGAAGGTGGGGAAATGACCAAGCAACAAAGACTCTGGGCTCTAGCCCAGGCTGGCTGGTAATCACTGTATGGTGGGTGGAAAGCCTCGATCCTACTTGACCCCCAGTTTCTGGATGAACAGATGGGACTCGCAGATCTCAGTTCCCAAGGCCCTGAGTCTCTGGAAAAGAGGAAAGCAACATGGAGTAATGTATAATCAAGTAATAAGTGGTAAGGTGCAAATTGGCCAATTTTTTGCCAACTCTATGAGCTGATTTCTTCTGAACTTGCCCCTTGGTTCTTCCTTGTTTTTATTTACCGCTGGACCAAGAACTATACAGTTGACCCAATTCTCAAGTACTTTCAATGAAGATTTTCGCATTTGTCTCAAAACACATGATTTGTGTGCACTGAGCTTTTTTTTCCTGTGGTTTCTGCGTTCCACCCTCTGGCTATGGTCATGCAGTACAAGGGTGGGCATGTTGTTAACAAGTAGCCTCGCTGGGGGAATCCTGGCACACGCAAATGTTCGCTCATTCAGGAGGTTGGGTTTTACAGAAATACAGGATTCAGTTGTCACATAAATTGCTCCTCACACTCTATCAAATCCATGGCTGTGGGCTTCCAGTGGGAAGCGCCCTTTTCATGGATTAGAGGGATCTCATCCTCCCCAGTGGCCATTCATTCCTACTTATGGAAAAGTAAACCTTGGTTTGTTTCTCAGATACATCCATCCATCCATCCAGTAAATATTTACTGACCACCATCCAAGTGCCACACACTGTCCAAGGGCTTAGCACATGACCTCACTAGTGATTGACACTCTATTCCATGTGTAACAAGACTATGATGTTGCTTACAATAGAAGTGCACAGAGGACAAGTAAAGTCAGAGAGACATCAGCAGTCAGAGTGGAAAGGGGAGATCATTCCACCATGAACCTGCAGTGGAAAAGGCACCATGCTTGAGCATTAAATGTATTTCTGACCTTCCTACTAGCCAAGGCAAGACCAAACAAAATGAAACAAAACAAAAATCAAGGTGATGTATATCATTCTGATAAACCAAAGATGAGAAGGACCTCCTCAGAGTATAAAGGGCATACACTGAGAAACCAATTATTTGAGCCACGGTTCAGCAGAAGCAGCAAAACTGAGGGATCATTATTATATTGATCTTAAAGCTAAGAAGCTAGCACCAAAACATAATTCACTGAAAGCATTTCAAATAGAGATCAAAACATGGTGTTCTCTGGTATTCCCAGGCGATGGTGGCATAAAGCTTTAAAAAACCAGAGGACGGGTGTTTGGTGTCCACTCCCCTGTGATTTTATTCTTGACTTTCAGAAATTTGATTCTAGCTTTTGTAAACCTTCAGTCATTCAAGCACTTGGTTAATATTTACTACAAATAAAGCTTTCTATCATTCAGATGGAAATGTACTTTTTCCTTTAACCTGAAGGATGTGTCTCCAGATCCTCTCTAAACAAGGGGTGAGTTTTTGAAATGATGCCATTGGTACTGCAGAGAGCATCAAACCAGGGTCATAAATTGGTTCTGTTCACAGGGCATCACCCCAGCATCCTTCACAGCAAGATTTCACAGAAACCAAGGAAGATATTTTCTCTTTGGTGTGCAGGGTCCTCCTAGTGTCCCGCCTGGCTTGGTGGCTTGGATATTCCATTTACCATGTTTGAGCCATGACTGTTTCATCTCACTGGGACTCACCCAGGATTGGCATGGGTGTGGTACCACACTTACACCTTTAGAAATTTGTGGGGTGCTTTGGTTGTCACAGTGACAAAGAATTATCTTCCCTCCCTGTGCAAATGTTGACTACCTTACCAGATAATTCAATTAGGAAAAAAAATTATAATTCTCTGATAAAATGTAACTTTCATATAAATGCAAAGTATATTTTGCAGGATTTTAATATACTCTGAGTTTTCCTGAATGCAACTATTGAGTAGATTGAAGGAAAACTGTACTTTGTTTCACTTAGAACTTTAATAAGAATTGTTTATCACCTAAAAATAATCTAATCAAGAAATGGGCAAAAGCCATGAACAGACATTTCTGCAAAGAAGACATCCAAATGGCCAATAGACACATGAAAAGGTGCTCAACATCACTGGGCATCAGGGAAATACAAATCAAAACCACAGTGAGAACTACCTCACACCAGTCAGAATGGCTAAAATTAACAAGTCAGGAAACAACAGATGTTGGCGAGGATACCACTCTGGAAAACAGTATGGAGGTTCCTCAAAAAGTTGAAAATAGAGCTACCCTATGACCCAGCAATTAAACTACTGGGTTTTTACCCTAAAGATACAAATGCAGTGATCTGAAGGGGCACGTGCACCCAAATGTTTACAGCAGTAATGTCCACAATAGCCAAACTATGGAAAGAGTCTAGACATCCATCAACAGATGAATGGGTAAAGAAGATGTGGTACACACACACACACATGCACGCGTGTGCACACAATGGAATACTATGCAGTCATCAAAAAATGAAATCTTGCCATTTGCAACAACATGGATAGGACTAGAGGGTATCATGCTAAGCGAAATAAGTCAATCAGAGAAAGACAATTATCATATGATCTCTCTGATATGAGGAATTTGAGAGGAAGGACAGGGGTCCTGGGGGGTAGGGAAAGAAAAATGAAACAAGATGGGATCAGGGAGGGAGACAAATCATAAAAGACTTTTAATCTCAGGAAACAAACTGAGGGTTGCTGTGGTGGGGGAGGGATAGGGTGGCTGGGTGATGACATTGGGGAGGGTATGTGCTATGGTGCTAAGAATTGTATAAGACTGATGATTCACAGACCTGTACCCCTGAAGCAAATAACACATTACATGTTAATAAAAAATAAAATAAAATAAAGAATTGTTTATCATTTCAGAAAGCGCATCACCAAGGGCAACATTGCTTGTAGTATCTGAATGACTCCTACCATATCCTGGTAACAATCTGCATTTGTAAATATCATAGTCAACATGACTCTATTTACACAAACATCTGACAACTTCACTGGGTCTTCTAAAGTGGTATACATATCCAAGTACACATTAGATGGTAATTAAAAATATATAATTTATAAAGTCCTCTAATTTCCCCTTTTATCATGATAATTGCATTCTAGTAGTAGTAGTGTGTAAGTAGGTTATAGCATATATGAATTCAGTTTCTGGATAGTAAAAGGTGAATTACAATATATTTCCTTTAATGAGTGAGCACTGAGTCTCATAGTTTTAAAGGGCGCCAAGTGGCTCAGTTGGTTAAGCGTCCAACTCTTGATCTCAGGGCTGTGAGTTCAAGCCCCACACTAGGCCCCACGCTGGGCACAGAGCCTACTTAAAAAAAAAAAAAAAGTTCCATAGTTGTAAGAACCACTGAATTAGAAGATCCAATCATTTCTAAGGTCACTTTCCAATTACGTTATAGAATTCCCTCGTTTATGTTTCAACACATTATTGAAGAGAGAAGGGGGAGAACGGGGTTCGGGAATGGTTGAGAGAACGGTTGATTCTCATTGAGTGTTCAGTGTTTTGGGTTTGGGGGTTTCAGTTTATGAATTTGCAAATGCAATTTCAGGTCTGCTCTCTAGGTTGTAGTTGAGAGCTCAGAGTTCTTCTCGCAATGCAAAATCTTTGAATTATTTCAGGTGCATTTTTTCAATCCTCTTGAATGGAAGCTCTGCACTTTCCTCCAGTGAGGCTGGTTTTTGAATTCTTAGAAGTTTTGTAATGACTGCCAACTTGGACAGTCTCCTTTATGATCCATCTTGCAAATGACTCAAGAATGCTTCATTGAAACTGTTCTCAGTTCATCATCTGCTTATCCAAGACAGTGTCCCCAGACCCCTGGCAATAATTTCCTTATTTTTAATTTTTTAAAGTTTCATCGATTTTTAGTGAACTTTCTAGTCAATAGAAGTTTCTAGGGTGGCAGATGGAGTCAGTGGGCAGCACAGGCCTGTGGTAAACACCAAGAAAAATTGGAATTTCAACCACTTCCTGGCATTCACAGGGTGACAGACACCTTTACAAATTCCATTCCTGGTCACCCGTAGCAGAAACTGTGTTGGAATATTTGTCATATTCTTTGAAACACGGGTAAAACCCTTCTCTCGTGGATGTTTTGATCGTTGTGATGTTTGGAAGGAGAACACGGAGGTAGTAAAAGAATGACAGGAACTCTGTGAAGAGCTGCATGTTCCTCGCACTGTGTTACCTACTACTGCCTAGGACGACAGAGTCGGGTGGGAGGCTGACATCTGTCACCCTCACGAAGTGGGTCAGAGGGAGAGCTGCTGGGGGCAGAGCAGACTGTGCCCACTGGCTGGCGCGCTGACGGCCGTCACCCACAGGAGCGGTCATGACGAAAGTGAGCGGGTGGTGAGGCAGAGGGAGAAGGCGACAGCGGGGACAGGATAGTCTTCATGGCAAGGGTGAGGCCCGCCAAGCCTGCGAGAGGAGGAGGAGCTAGTCTGAGGAATGGAGAGGGGGTCTCCCTAGGTGGGGGACAGTGCATGTAGCAAGACTGGGGTGGGAATGTGGCATTCTCCCTCCAGCACGGGAGCCTGGCTTCTCCACTGCCCATAAAAAGGCTCCAAAGCACGAACATGGTCTTCCTGACCCCCTTGGTGCCCCACGTCTGCAACCCCACTTCCCAGGGATGCTCGGACACCCCCGTGCGGAGCTCACTGAAGACTGTTCCCCAAGCATACAGTGCATTTGCTCGTGCTCTTCCCTCTGCCCACCAAAACCTAATCGACTCAGAGGCAATGAGGGAACAGTCAGGAAAGCAGGTTTGGAGCCTGACTGTGTGGGTGAGGAGCTCAGCTCTGCCCCTTGCTAACTGCTGGGTGAGTTACCAGAACTTGCTGGGGTTGAATTTCCTTGTCTTTCCTGAGAACTACTGTGCCTACTTCCCTGAGTAGCTGGGAGGATCGACCAAGCTGATACATTTTCAGTACTCACATCACTATAATAAGTAGTTGATAAGTATTAGCTGTAACTAGTAGTACTAGTAATAGTATCATTATCACCAACATTTATCTTTCAAGGTCCAGATTCATTGCTACGTAATTCAGGAAATTCTCCTTATTTACAATCAAAATTAGTCACTCCTTCTTCATTAAAACACCCTTCTCCTTTGATGGTTCTCTAACGGGACCCTGACTTCATTCTGGCTTGTATTCAAGAGTCCTTTCTAGTGGTGACATTGGGAACTAGTGACCCCTCACCACCCAGCAAGTAGGTCCTTGATGCTTGGAGTATGTTGAGAAACGCAGTGAGTGTTGTGACATGTGGGTTTGCTTGCAAAGCAGGAAGCATGAATTCAAGCAGAGTAGGAAGTCAGGATAGTCAGGTGAGCAAGCAAGCACCCAGTTCTGAAAGCTTCAGCCTTCAGGAAACTGAAAAGCACAGGAAAATCTGAGATATTCTGGAATTTGAGAAGCAAGCTACCAAGTGTTTTGTATTAATGATCTCACGCTGGAAGTCACAGCCTCCTAGCTGGAGGGATGAAGTCTCCCAGACCCACTCTTCTGAGACACTCCTTTTGCAGTCACTGTCCCATCCACCTGGAAGCTTCTTAAATTGCATTTATTCTGTCCCAAGCAAAGAAGTTGGGCTCTGTTCTTACCTACAGGGAGCTCCGACCTCCTTTTTCCATTGCACATTTGTAATTTTGCAATGGTGTCTGCCTTTGCTCATAGCACTCCACCTACCAGTCTAATTCTATTTAACAACTTAAAAAGAAAACCAATACTACAGCTCCATGTTGAAGGAAGAATCTCCCACAGCTGCTTAGAGAAGCCCTCTACACTGAACTGTCCCATCTCTGCGTTGGTTGGGGTACCGGACAATCTGGGATCGAACCCCAATTCCTGGGCATAGCCACGTGCTCTTGGACCAGTGACTTCATCTCTGTGAGACTCATTTTCCTTCTCTGCCTCCTCCGTGCCCTAGAGAAAGCTGTCCTTGCTTCACAGGGTTGACTTGGGAATTCAGTACATCATCCGGGTAGAGACTTAGAGCAACGGCTGGAACGAAGCAAGCGGGACTCAGAAATAGTCCTCCCTGCAGATTGTCCCCCCACCCCGCAGGAACCCCCAAAAGTAGTAGGAGACCCAGCCGTCAAGCCATAGCACATTTCTCAGAGATTGACAGGGACAAAGGCAGCAATGGGGGGTGGTGCTGGGGTCCCCTCCTAAATGCAGCACGGTACTTCAATCCATTTTATCTGCAAAATGTCTTGTCTCCTTCCTCGGCCTCACAGCAAAGCTTGACTGGCTTTCAGACCTGCAGAGGGCCGTGGTCCCAAGGGAGAAGAGCGAGGAGGCCAGGAAAGGGCAGGCAGGCATCCCCTGTCCTTCCACCCTGTCACCTGACTGTGATGACGGGGACGCTGGCAAGGTGGCAAATTGCGGGGGCGTGTGTGCCTGTGACCGGGACTGTCAGCGCTGCCCGCACGTTCAAGGGAAACTGCAGAATGTTCTCAAAGCCTGAAAACCACAGGCCTGCAACGGGCCACAGTGCAGGTCACCTCAGGGCCATAAGCCCCACTGCTCTGCTCTGACCACAGCGGTTTCCTTGAGAGGCTGCAGCTTGAGAACACAGCCACGCCACCCGACCTAGGACGTGGTGGGGGGTGGGGATCAGGGTGTCACGACACCACCCCTGCCGTCGCATCAAACAAGGTCATCGCTTTTTGCTCCTGTGTGTTCTTCATGGAAGCCTGTCGCAGCCACAAAGAACACCAGTCCACATGGCCACGCAGGAGATGAATACAGACCGGCACTGGTCTCTGGTTCCAACCCCAGCCGGACTGGGTTCGCTTCTGCCAAGGTGAGGTGAGATGCGTGTCTATCAGTCCTTTGTCTCTCTTGTCACTTAATCAGAGGTGGCTTTTCTGGGAAGCTGCCAAGGCTCAAGTGTCAGCCTCCCCTGCTTTCATGGCATATCCAAGGTCCCGTACCTGATGTCATATTTGTTCTCTTGAAAAAGTCTCCATAAGTTGTATAAACATCAAGTTCTTAATATATAAAGTTGCGTGTACGCAGAAATCTAGAAATCTAGAAGACCCGAAGCCTACCCTACATAGGAGGAAGGGCGGTGAGCTCCATCTTGCCACCAAAAACCTCCCCCCAAAAGGGCAGTTTGCGAATCCAAGTTAAACACTGACATAGAAATCTAGATTACTATGGCTTAAACTTGACCTCTTCTTACGGAAGCGTAAAGAAATGAGAATTAAGATTATTACCTTGTTAGAGATTCTACTCATAATAATTGCTATCCTTTTTGTTGGACTGAAAGCAACTATTTATTTAGCACTTATTCTGGGCCAGTCTGACAAGGACTCTGCCGACATTACCTCAGTCTTCATCACAACATTGTGAAGTTAGTATGCCCATTTAACAGATGAGGAGGGTGAGGCTTGGAGAGATTACGTCATTTACCGAAAACCACTCTCCATTTCAGGGCTGTTTAACTTCAAAACATTATGCTTTATTCAGGCAGAAAAGCTAAGAAGTTAAAATCTCCCACTATCTTGGCTAATCTTTTTCTTAACACTAATTCTAACTTCGTAGTAGATCCTCACTATCTAGTAAGTGTTTTCCTTTCATAATCTCTCCTCTTGCCAAGAAATGCATTTGTGAGTTAAAGAAGCTTAACCAAAAGAAATTTAAATTAGACCCCAACTAACTTACTTTTCCTTTATTTTAAAAGTATATTTATGTTCCACGTCCAAACTAGAAATTATGGGTGATCGAAACAATCTGAATCTATGAAGTAGATTCAGAGCAAAACAGTAATAAACTCTATGTACGCAAATTTACAAGCCTCAGAAGAAAGCAAATAAACGCCACAAACCCAATACAAATACAATATAAATACCATCAAAACACACACCACCTTAAAAAACATTCACACCCTATAACTTTTAGATAGTGTATCTGGGGTTTGGTTTGGTTTTTAAGTCTCAAGGACTTATCCCATTCCATTTCAATTATTACCCTACGTTTCAAACATGTGCTATTCAATAAATCAGAAGTCACCCTCTAATTTATCACTGTTTTTGTCTCCCACCTTCTCAATGTCATTAATTTAGGAAAAGTCAACAATCGCTGTCACCTCTACCCGCCTCGCCTTCGGAACAACCCACCCAGATGGCTGGACTTGGCTACTCTCCTACCTTTGCATCTGCTTCAAGAGAAGAGACAGGGGCGCCCGTCCTGGAGAGAAGGAAGTCAATTTTTCTTCACGTTGGAACAACTGACGCATTTCTCTTTCCTTCCTGTCAGGCGGGAGCCAAAGCGGTGCACCCTCGGGGCCCGCCCTGGGGCGTCTGCGGCTGCCCCCACATCACCCAGGACCCCGGCAGCCACGCCACCTGAAGCCACACCCAGGGGCTCTTGCAGGCCAACGGTTGACATCTTTAGCTGGGGGACCGACCAAGCTAATAACGCTCCTGAAACCCTGAAACGTTTCACTCCCCCCAAGGAAACCTCAAGACAGACTAGAGGCTTCGAATATTCAAATGTGCTCCCCCTTCGCAAGGGGTTTCACATTGACCTCAAGTGTGAATGACTGTATTTTGAAGAACAGTTGTGAACTGGAGAATAACAAGCCTGGCATCAACTTTGGGGTGGGGGGGAAGGGGGTACATTTCGCTGAAGTTTAGATACGTATAGAATAGGATACGAATTGTAAGCACAAGACTGTTAAGTTTTCCCAAGGTGAACACACCCCTATCAAGAAATCAAACTATAACAGCACCCCGGAAACCCCATCATCCGCCCTTCCAGTTACTACCTCCCCCCAAAGATGACAGTTACCCTGACCTCTCTCACCATTGATTCATTGTCCCCTTTTGGCACTTTGTGTAAATGAACGTATATCATATTAACTCTTTCAGGTCTGACTGTTAGGTCGACCTGCTTATGAGATCCAACCACACTATTGCACATGTTGTCAAAAAACCAACCTCCGTGCTTCGGAGCCAAAATATGACATCAAGACAGAGTTGGGAATAAAGAGGAACAATAGCTTTATTGCTTTGTGCGGCAAAGGGGGCTGCAGCAGGGTATATCCTTCAAGAAAATGCCAGCCTACCCGGAGGAAGGGGCTGGGGGGGGGAGGGTTTATAGGGAAATATAGGAGCTAGTTCAATTGTTCCTTTGTCATGTCTTTAGGCTGGTCCTGGGTTCCTGAAATAAAAGACTAAGAAGGCAGGAGGGCGGGTTTGCAGAAGAGAGGAAAAAGGTTACTTTGAAATCGAGCTTTGCTGAAGTGTTAGTGCCACCATTTTGATTTTTGTTCCACTTTAGGTTTTAAGCGGTTTCACATGTAGTTATAGTTTGTTTATTCTTGTTGTGGCATTATATTGTATAGATTTATAAAAACTTTCTCTATTGTACTATTTATTGATGGGCGTTTGCACAATTCATCGTGTGGGCTAGTATGAATGGTGCTCTCACAAACATTCTTATATGGTGTCTGGATGAATACAAGTCCGTGTTTCTGTTGGCTCTGTGCCTAGAAGTGGAATTGTCAGCGTACACTCAACATGAGTATATGCTGCCAAACACTCTCCCGAAGAGGTGCACTAATTTAAGTTACCAGAAATGAGTTCCAGTTGCTCCACATCCCCTAGCACTTAATATTTTTTGCCTTTGTTATTTTATCCATTCTGGTCAGTGTGTGCTGGTATCCCATGATGGTTTGATTTTCATTCCCCTGATATTTAGGGTAACTGAACAATTTGAGCGTTATTTTATATGTTTGTTGGTGAATTGGATATCTGATTCAAAGCAGGGCTGTTCAAGTCTTCTGACTGTTTTACTATTGGCTTATCTATCTTTCTGTTATTGACTTTCAGAAGTTCTTCATATATGTAGGATCAGAGTCCTCTGTGAGATATTTATATTACATAGAGCTTCTCCCACTCTTTGGACTTGTTTTTCCATATTCTTACTGGGCTCTTTTGAGGGTCTCAGACTCACTTTTGAGGGTGAGCTAGTGTGAACTCTAATGGAGAGAATGATTCAGGCAAGTCCGATGACGAGCAAAGATAAGGTGCACTGTGTGGCCTTGGGAGTCACCAAAGCTCTCTGAACGCTACAGGGCCTGGCTTTCCTCAAGTGTGAATGAGGTTCACTTGGCTCATTCCTCCAGCTCTTCAGTTCTGAAATTTCATTCTTCTGTGGTCTGGGAATGTTGACGTGAGATGGTGCATTCCACCAGGTAAGGAGCAGAGGTGGGCGGGAGGGAGGTAGTGGGCTGTGACGAGAGGCAAGAGTGAATTAAAAGGGCAAGCTTTAGGGTGAGACAGAGCAGAGTGACCTTGAGCAACCATGTGGCCTTTCAGAGCCATTTCCCGGTGAGGGTCACAAGCTTCCCTCCTCATTTTTTGAGTTCATTCCATTCATTCACCGACATTTATTATGCACATCAGGCATTGCTGGAGTGACCGTGGTTGGGACCCATGGCCCAAGAAGATCTTTGATACATAAAAACTATTTAATAGTCATAGTATTATTTGTAGCCTAAGGTACTAAGTAAATCTATTTAGGACTATTTGGAAGAAAATGTTTCTGGAATGAGGGTACCCTATGATAATAATTTCCAAAGTAGGTATATTCCTTGGCTAGAGCTGTTGGAACAAATACCATAACACTGTGTGGCTTAAACCACAGAAATTCATTTCCTCATAATTCTGGAGTCTAGAAGTTCAAGATCAAGGTGTCAGGAGGATTGTTTCTGGAAGCCTCTGTCCTTGGCCTGTGGATGGCCCTCTTGTCTCTGTGTCTTCACAAGATCTCTCTGTGCCTGTTTGGGAAACAGTCCCACTGGCTTAGGGCCCACCCATATGACCTCATTTTAACCTGTTTATTTAAAGACTCCATCTCCAAATACGCCTTATTTCCAAATACAGGATGTCACATCCTGAGGTACTAGGGGTTAGGACTTCAACATATGAATTTGAGGAGGGACACACTTCTGCCTGTAACAGCAGGATATAGTAAGAAAATATTAGAACTTCCATTTACATTTATTTTTTAAAAAGCTAAAACTTAAACTTGATGAATGCTTAATAAATGGATTCATAGTTTAACATATCACAATGGAAATAAACATAACTTTGTGATACATGCTCAAAAATGGTTCCTGCGAGAGCAACAAAATTAAAGAAGTTTGGAGACCACCAGCCTAAGGCCTCGGGTTCCAGTGGACAGCAGGGAAGTGTTGGAAGATGGCTGTTGAGGGGCACTGGCTGGATCATTGGTGGAACAGGCAACTCTTGATCTCGGGGTTGTGAGTCGGAGCCCCACACTGGGTACAGTGTTGAAATTGAATTGAATAAGGTGTTGAAATTGAATAAGTATCAATTAGATCCCATCTGAAACTAAAGAGAGGTGACACAGGGCCAACCTGGGGATTAGAC
Source organism: Ailurus styani (assembly GCA_002007465.1). NCBI lineage: Eukaryota > Metazoa > Chordata > Mammalia > Carnivora > Ailuridae > Ailurus > Ailurus styani. Next base: position 4,991,237 of record LNAC01000025.1, read on the forward strand.
CAGAGCGGCAATGGAAGGAGAGCGCCCCAAAATGGGTGAGTGAGCAGGAGTCAGCAAAGAGAGTGAACGTGATTGATCACCAAGGGAAACCTTCTGAATGCTCTGTGTGGCGGGCTGCAGCCCTCTTCTTCCTTAAATGTCCCTACCTGCAAACCCAAGTTGGTCAAGAGACTTGCTGTGGATGACAAAATGTGAGCAGAGGTGACCCCTGCCTCTTATGAGCAGGGCCTCCTAGACGGCCCATAGGTCACCGTTCCCAGTCCCTTCCTCCTCCCTCCATGATTCTGTCATGGAGAAGACATGGGACAGAGCCATAGCAGACACCTGATGGTCATGTTGTATAAGTGACAAAATCAACTTTGTTATTATCAACCCCCAAGAGTTGAGGGCCATTTGTTTCTGCAGCTAACCCAGCCTATGCTGACTGATCAAGCATAGTTTTTCATATATACAGAACTGAGCAACTATTTAATACCTACTATAGCATAAAAATTGGGGCGCCTAAGTGGCTCAGTTGGCTAAGCATCTGCCTTCGGCTCAGGTCATGATCCCGGGGTCTGGAATTGAGCCCTGAGTCAGGCTCCCTGCTAAGCAGGGAGCCTACTTCTCCCTCTCCCTCTGCCCTTCTCCTGCTCTCATGTTCTCTCTCAAATAAATATATAAAATCTTAAAAAAAAAATCAAGCAGTCATGAAGAAATACAGTTGGAGGCCACTACTGTGCCATAAGTTATCCTTTAGTTGCTGGATCTAGGGCACTTTGAGTTGCAGGGATGGGGCAGGGGTAGCCAGGTTCAGGAGGAAGAGGGAATGCCATTTCCGGGCAGTGGGGAGGGATTTCAGTCCTCTCTGCCGGCGCTTCCAGCTGACAGCAGATCTAAGTACTGACATTTCCTAGCCAATCCGGTGCCCCTGTAATTTCATAGCCGTGGACTCTCTGTTCAGATAGGGGTCAGCCACAAGTTTATTTTCTTTCCCATTACCTCACTGAACTCCTCAGGCCTGAGTGTTCGGCACTGCCATCTTTGCCACTGAATTATTCTTATTATTATCGACCTAGTGTGACTCCATGGTACATCTGAGGAACACACTCGGGCACAGGGAAAGGCAGGAAAACGCAAAAGTCCACAAGATTGGATCTGGATGGTGAGAAGCTACAGATCATAGACGACACCTTGAGACCCAACTGTGACCAATAATACTCTTTTCTCAGGTGACACAGCTGTGACGAGTGGCCCACACTTGCTAAATAGAGGCACTGGCAATGCCAATCCTTATTTTACAGAGTCTGTACTTAAGAGATTCGATTGGAAGGGAGAGAACACACATCACCTGCCAACCTATGGCTCACGCCCACCTTGAAAAACAAACCAGAGATTCATCCTACTGACCTGCTGCGTAGAAATTAAACATTATTCTAAAATATGGCTGACAGGCGCCTGGGTGGCTCAGTGGGTTAAAGCCTCTGCCTTTGGCTCAGGTCATGATCTCAGGGTCCTAGGATCGAGGCCTGCATTGGGCTCCCTGCTCAGCAGGGAGCCTGCTTCCTCCTCTCTCTCTGCCTGCCTCCTCTGCCTACTTGTGATCTAATCTCTCTCTGTCAAATAAATAAATAAAATCTTTAAAAAATAATAAAATAAAATAATAAAATAAAATAACATATGGCTACCAGAGATTGATGAGCAGCTATGAGTCGGTGTGTTTGCACTTTAGTACTCAGGATGGACATTCATTCTTGGCAGACTGAGCATGCTGGAAATGGCAGCTAGAGGAACTGCCAAATGCCCTAGTGATTTTAAGTTCCTTAGCCCTACAGAGTGTCCATCCATTAGGCAGAATAGCCCACCATATCGCTGCATTTTTTAAAAAAGATTTTATTTATTTATTTGATACAGAGAGAGAGATCAGATCACAAGTAGGCAGGGGGGCAGACAGAGAGAGAGGAGGAAGCAGGCTCCCTGCCGAGCAGGGAGCCTGATGCAGGCCTTGATCCCAGGACCCTGAGAACATGACCTGAGCCGAAGGCAGAGACTTTAACCCACTGAGCCACCCAGGCGCCCATATCGCTGCATTTTTCCAAGCACTCCATCACTGAGCCTAGAGAATTCAAGCCCTCCTGTTTATAGAAAGTTTGTTTTTAAAATATGCTATAGAGATCATATCTTAGTCAACTCTATAGCCTCAACTTCCAGCTCAGAGGCTTACACAAAGTGCATGTTCCGTGTACCTGTGTTGAACAAGTGGACAAACAGTTCAGAAGATAAAGAGACCATTTTCTCCATTTCTAGGGGCAGACTCAATAGGCCATATGCCAAGATCATTTGGTGAATGTTCTTTCATAGTTAAAATTGGAGAGCAGTACCCAATGCACAGAAGCTAAAGTCATGTAACACTTTTTAAAAATTCACATTTATGTGTGTTCTGTTGATTTATGCACGTGCTGGTGAGTTACAACACGAAGTCTCTGCATTACTAATGCGCCGTCCATCCCAGCAGCCATTCACACTCCTTTGAATCAGGAAGTTCCTAAAAGGCTCTGGAGCAATTTCTAAAAGATGTCCCGAACCAACATTCAAATGCAGACTGTCACTCAGAACCTGTTCACTCTGACTTTGCACATATTTCTAAGACACTTACCTCGGGGACCTCCACGTCCACCGCAGAGCAGCTCCAGAAAACTGGAAGACGGGGAAAAGACACTTTTGGCTCCGGAGCGTGGTGCCGCTGGGGGCCTGAAACCAGGCAGGCAGGAGAAGGACACCTAAAATGGGATCTCAGGTGAAGCTGGGAAGGTAGGAAGCCAGGACAAAGAAATGTCAGAATTAGAATCACATGTGAGAATTAGAATCACGAGGCTGAAACACTGAAACAGGTGAGTTGAAGCCAAACAAAACTGCAAAGGAAAACACAGTTCAGAATGGTCGCTTAGGTCAAATGCCCAGGGCAGAGCAGCCTTATGTCTCTCACCACTGTGCCCCCTGCTCACCTGCCCTCTGCTTCCCACAAGGAGGCAGGGGATGGCATCTTTCTCCACCGGCCAGCTCTCTGCAGAAGGGCATGAGGAAGAACTGACACCTATGGGATAGCATGCATTCAATCAATTTTAATTATACTCCTACTTGTGCCAGGCACAACTGAAGGGGTAGGGAGACACATCAGCAAGTCAAATGGCTTCTGCCTGCATGGAACTTAGATTCAGGGATAGAAGCAAGGGTTTCTGATGGATTGAAAGTGAGCTCTGTAGCTTAATTCTGCCACACCTCAAGGGCTTGTGGTCAGCCCTTCCTGGGGGTTGGGCGGGGGGTGGGGTGGGAAGTCGATTTTAGCAGCTGGGCTTTGGAGAGGTAAGAAGTGACAGTTTGATTTCAAGGACATATGAAAACCAGAAAAAGCAGCCACCAAAGGCAAAGATCTTAGCCTCAGAATACATGCAAACAGGTGCCCAGAGTCCAGCCCTTCTCGTACAAGGGCTATACGATTACTAACTTTCTGAATGACCCCTGTATCCAAGTGTCTGTTTAGCTCAGTTTGGTTAAACCAGCCAGGAATGTGCAGAATTTTACAAAATTTTCCACCCAGAATGTTTTTTAAAATGGTCATTAAATTTTTAAAAAGCCTCGATTACATAGAAAATTTACCTCCCCAAAGAAAGGTTTCGTTCAGAGCTAAAGTTTCCTAATCCTGGATCTCCAGGAAGACTGAAAGCAATTTCTCACGCTTCTCATCATATTCAGAAATCCCTTTACAGTTTTTTACTAGATGTCCGAACCCATTTGAATGTTCAAATTAATCCACACAGTACAAGCTGGAGGGAAGGGCCGGACAGGAGAACGGCTTGCTTGGTTTTGTTTTGTTTTGGTTGCAGCGGTCCAGTGAGCTGCGGGGGTACTGAGGGGGTTCCCACGGAAACCACCGCGGGGAGGACCCGAGGAGGGGCGAATCCCGAGTCCCCAGCCCCGCCGGTTGGGCGTGGGAGGGGCCCTAGAGCGGGGCGGACCCGGAGAGGGGGCGGGGCGAGGCGCGAGCGGGAGGGGCGGAGCCTGAGTGCGCCTGCGCAGTGCGCGCTACTCAGGGAGGCGGAGGCGACGCGCAGGAGGGAAGATGGAAGACTACCAGCCTGCGGAGGAGGTAACTGCCAGGTCGGGGACGGGCAGGGTGCGGGCCGAGAACGCCGGGCGCGAGTGGGCGGCGGCAGCCGACGGCGTGTGTGGGCTCCCGGGCCGCGTCTGGTGTGGGCGGCGGCCGTCTCCGGCGCTGCCCGACGGTACCGGCGCCCTGCCCTGCCCGGCGCTCCGCGGTGACCCCCGGCCCGGCCTGCTCGGGGCGTC
>LNAC01000025.1:4995776-5009192 GCA_002007465.1 Ailurus styani
CCCCCCGAGCCGCTCCGCGGCCGCCGCCCTGCTGCCCCTCCGGACCCCGCCGGACCCCGCCGCACGCAGCCGGGCCGCCGGGAGAGTGCCATCACTCGTCCCTGTGTTCGGCGGCGCAGACCCCCACCTGGACTGGGCGCTCCGCGTCCGGGAAGACTGAGGGCCGCGTGGGCGCCTGCTGCCTGGTGTCTGAACGCAGGACTCCAGGGCGACATACACGCCGGTCGCGCAGATGCAGGCACATCTTTCAGGGCTCGGGCTGTCTGCAAAATGCCGAAGTGCACAGTAGGAGAGCCTGCCTTTGTCTGCCGGTCCACTCCTTGTTCTTCCGTGCGGCGCTTACATCCGCCACGGCTGCCATCACTGAAGCTGCATTTTCAGTTTGAGTTTGAGATGTCAGTAGGAGAACTCCCATTTGTGGGGGGAGGAGATAATCTCTCGTTGCCTCAGTGAAGAAACAGGGTAAAGCACGCAATTATTTGCCAAGCAGAAGACATTTATTCTAACGGTGTGCTGTTAAAATGGCTCTCCTTCAACTTAACATGCATTTAGGACTATAGCTGATGGGTGCTGCTATTATAGAAAAATCGTTGCCCATTTTGTTCTTGCTAAGTAATAATTCTCGTTGAAATTGAAATAAATGGAGCCCTACATATTATGCCAGCCTGTCAAAAATAAAAACTATAGATGAAGTTGGTAAGGTTTGATATTTTACCATTTTTGAAACTTAGTGTAAGCAGTAATGTTTGGAGGGGAAAGAAGAAATCTAAGAGTTAAGGACTGATGCTAGTTTCAGTTTTGATCTGATTTCTTAAGTACCACATGAAGGGCCGTGCCATATCAGTGTTTGAATGCTGGGAACAACCAAGTGGATAATTACCAGAAGACATGGTTCAGGAGCTCCTAGCACAGGAAAAGCTTTTCCCTCTAAACTAATACAGGAAAATGGCTTATATTATAGGAATAGCCATAGAACTTTTTAAAAAAAGGAAATGACACTGTAAGAGAAATCTCTTAATACTGGTATTCTAATTTTGGTTCCCACCAATGAGGTGGCTAAGGGACTTCATTATTCCAGATCTCACTTGCAGATCTGCTGATTGAAGGGCTGAACAGTGTCTGCTTGCAGGAGATAAAGCCCTAGGCCGTCGTATGCGTGCCTTAGGTATTTACTAATCCACACCACACTCTTCTGAACTAAGCCTTTTCTGCATATCCTGTAACTTCATGTAAATACCTGGACCTTTGTAAGACAACTCTCAACTCATCGTTCATATTTCCTGTAGAAGCTGAAACTGCCCAGGGATTCTGTACAACTCTACTTTTCCACTAAAAGTCCACTGAAATGCCTGTCAACATTTCTCATAGTTTAGCCATGTGGCTAGTTACACAGGGACTTCTCCGTATGGCTTAGGATCATGGAAGTCCCTTGGACGGATCCTTTAAACCTCAGGAAATCATTTGATCTGTAAGATACTGCACATTTTCATTCATTTGGTGAGTTGGCTTTGTCTCCAAGTATGCCTTCTGAGTACAGCAAGCAAGAGGGCTTCAGGCAGTCTGCTCTCAATCCTCTGGAAAGAAAAGGCATTGCGTGCACAGGGCCACGGTAGTCGACGTCCAGCAGGGAGGAAAGCTCACTGCCAGGAGCAGGGCACTCTGACTCTGTTCCACCAGGATTCACAATGACTGAGGGCCGGGGGCTGCCCTCTAGAAGCAATGTCCAGAGCTAAGTACTGTTCGCAGCACTCAGAACCTTGTGCCCATTCAGATGTACCCTATGTAAAAAGAAAACCATGTTTAAACTCCTGCCATTAGATTACTGGTGGCAGCCCACCTCCCTGCTCATCCTGAGGCACTGGTGGAGAGGAACTGTGCTAGCAGCCGGTTTTGTCCTGAAGTAGGACAGCTTTAAGAAGGATGCGTTATTCTCGGGAAATCGTATAGTCATTGTATACTTTATCACTGATGGTGGATAAAATCAAAAACAAAATGTTTTTAAGTTTCAAACCTCCTAATCAGTTGACATCAGGAAAAGTGTCAGCTAATTTAAACAAAAGTCAAGTAAGTCATTAAACTTCTAGGTTTGTTAATGATCCTAGTAAGCCAGGGAGAGTGGATGGAGAGATTGAATCTAAAGTGAAGTCAGCCTTTTGGACCATGGCATGATTAAAACAAACCAAAAAACCTTTAAATTACATACATATTTTAGACTCCTGACTGCCTCTCACCGGCTCTGTGATCCTCAAATGCCTCAATGCCACTTGGCATTTCTGAGTCTCTGTAAGTGTTTTCCTTGGTAAAATGAAAAGTTTAGTTCGGTTATTTCTAAGTCTTCATTTCTAATTTACGTTCATTACCTAAATTTGCATTCATCAGTGCAGTGGAAACTGATCTTTTAAAGCCACCAAACTTAACTAATTTTCTTGCTTACAGACTGCTTTTGTCGTTGATGAAGTGAGCAACATTGTAAAAGAGGTAAGAGGAAGAATGCTTATTTTTAAAATGTTGATTATTGGCTTTATGAGTGAAAATAATGTGTTTTAAATACTGTCTTGGAATTGTTTCAACTGAGCCTATGTGTTTTGGCACTTCAAATAACAGTTTTTACTTCAGTGAATATGTAGATAAGAATTGCTCCCATATTATGTAAATTATATATTTTAAACCAGACAGGAAATGTTATATGCTAGCATTATTTATTTATTTATTTATTTATTATTTATATATATATTTTNTATGCTAGCATTATTTATTTATTTATTTATTTATTATTTATATATATTTTTTTTATTTGCCCCAGGGGTACAGGTCTGTGAATCCTCAGGCTTACACATTTCACAGCACTCACCATAGCACAGACCCTCCCCAGTGTCCATAACTCAGCCACCCTATTCCTACCGTCCCACCCCCCAGTAACCCTCAGTTTGTTTTATGAGATTGAGTCTCTTATGGTTTGTCTCCTTCCCGATTACTAGCATTATTACTGAATATTTCTAAGGTTTGATTCTATAACATTTTAACTTAAAAGACTCATGGTCATGGTATACAAGTAAATGTTTCTGGTATTGAATAAAGAATGAATATTTAAAAATTGATTAACTTTCAGTTACTTAAGACCTGATAATCCAGTGTGGGTTACCTGTTTGTCTTATATTCCTAAACTACCTATTTCATCATTATTGACCATGGTACCTCCCTTAGATGATGGCAGTGGAAGACAAATAGGGTATTTGTTCTTCATTCATTGGAAAAATATATATCGGGGGGCATTAGGGACTGACCATCAAGGGGTTTACAGTATGAGGCAGGACCAGGCAGGCACTTACCAAATCATCACACTGGAAAATGTAAACGTGGATTCCCTTTGTGGTAACTGTCACAGTACATGGTGCTGTGAGGGATTGGACTCACCTGGTGAGTTCACAGCTAGAAGTTGGAGAATGAATAGGAGTCCTGTTAATTCAGCCGACATTCCAGGAAGTGCACACGTGCACAGTCCCCATGGTGGGACTGTGTATGGTGTGTTGGAGGGACTGAAATGAAGCAGATGGGGCTGGATTAGTGCAGAGTCCTGGGGGAGCCAGGGACAGGAATGAAGCCGTCAGCCAGAGGAAAGCCATTAGATGATCTAAGTTTAAAGTACCAGCTGAGATTATGTGTGTAATTTGGAATTGACTCTAATGCAGATTATTATCTAATGCCAGAGTGATCAAGAACCACAACCTGTTTTTGTGACCAACACCAAAAAAACAAAAGATTTTGTTCTACCATATACATTATTCACCATCACAGATAATTTTCTAGTTGTTCAGGATCTGTAACAGTTTGCTTTTGTTTTTTACACACGGTGTTTCTTATGGAATAAGGGGCTGGGGGGGGTGTAACAGGAAGGTGGTGGAGCAGCAGTTGAACTGTGAGAAGTGGGGATGGCTTGCTGTGAGGTCCCCTGTGATCTCACCTGTTTTCAGCGTCTTTGACTCAGTTGCCAGGCAACGAGTACAGTTGAAAGTAGACTCTCCCAGTCTCCATGAAAGCAGGAAGTAACATTGCTCTGGTACTCTTTTGTCGTCACTGGCCTCAACAGCTTTTTTTGCCCCCTGGCAATAGGTTAATTCTTCCCTTGAGCTTTTTTAAGGATTGGGGAGTGATAAATTTGGGTGACTCCCCAGAATTGGAGGGGAGTTTTCCTCCCTCCCTGAAAAGCAGTGAATTCCAAAGTGTATGTGGAGAGAGTTGCCAAAGTTAGAGGTTTAGCTTGAGCGACGCCCCCAACTTCTTTGACCAATACCCAGATCTAGTAATAACCAGGTCCTTTTAAACTAGGAATACCTATGTCTCCACAACCTCATTTTATGCTCGGAGTTGGGGAGGGGGCAGAACATGTCAGAGGATGAGAAGAAGCTATGACAATGGGTTGGGGGTACAGAGGGAAAGCCAGAAGCTAAACAAGGTGTATTTAATGTGACTGCTCAGAGTCCCAGGATAGGTAGAAATCAGGGTGCGATTATAGGTTGCTCTTTGTTCCTCAAAAGCAAGATCACTGGGACAAAACCCAGACAGTAGACCCTAATCCATCTCCAGTGTGCCCAACTCAGACTCCGGGACTGTTTTTCTCTGCATGTCTGAGGACAGAACTGGGCCTTCACCAAATTATTTTAGGTCATAACTATCATCAGAATTCAGGTTTCTGGTTTCCAGCTAGAAAAGGGGTGGAGAAGAAAGCCACTTAGAGGCAGGCACACTGGCATCAGCATCAAGAGGCCCAGAAAGTCATAAAATCGTAATAGCCTAACTACAGACTTGAGCAAGAGCAGGAGTACGCAGCCGTGCGTATTCCTGAGTAGCCTCCAAACCCTCACCAGGACGCAGCATGGAAAGACAATTTCAAATAGAAAAATTCTTCATAACCTTAAAATATTTTTTGTAATATATAGGGCTCGTTTTTATTATCTGAAAAGTGCACTTACATGTTAACATATTTCCAGAAAATGCTGGATAAAGGAAGTATTTTCGAAAACATGATTATTTGGATAGGTTTGTACGTTGTCAGTTTGTACAACAAGCAGTAAAGATTTTTCTGTCTGCTATACTTTTAAGAAAGGAATGGGCAAAGGATTTTCTAGCCTCAGTAGGAAAAAAAAATTATCTCCAGATACCAACTGCAACAGTTAACAGTAAATTCAGTCAGCATATTTTTAAAATTTGACAGATCCTATATAAGTGTGGATTTTAGAAAATGATATAAAACTTACTTAATGGGGGGACACCTGGGTGGCTCAGTCCTTAAGCGTCTGCCTTCAGCTCAGGTCATGATCCCAGGGTCCTGGGATCAAGTCCCGCAAGGGGCTCCCTGCTCAGCAGGAAGCGGCTTCTCCCTCACCCACTCCCCCTGCTTGTGTGCCCTCTCTCACTGTCTCTCTGTCAAATAAATAAAATCTTAAAAAAAAACACAAAGCACTTAATGAACAAGGACCCTGTTTTTTTTTTTTTAAGAATTTATTTATTTGACAGAGAGATCACAAGTAGGCTGAGAGGCAGGCGGAGAGAGAGGAGGAAGCAGGCTCCTTGCCAGGCAGGGAGCACGATGCGTGCCTCCATTCCAGGACCCTGAGATCATGACCTGAGCCGAATAACCCACTGAGCCACCGAGGAGCCCCGAACAAGGACCCTGTTAAACAAGGGTGTATTTGCAAAGGAGTGCTCATGGCTTATGCTCACGTTTTATGCAGATTGTATTTCCGCAGTCTTCGGGTGCGGAAGCCTGGTCCTAGCCTCCAGGCGCTGGGGGTGTTCTGCTAACAGTGACCTCTGTGCTCTGTGTTCCAGGCTATAGAGAGTGCAATCGGCGGCAATGCCTACCAGCACAGCAAAGTGAATCAGTGGACCACAAATGTGGTAGAACAAACTTTAAGCCAACTCACCAAGCTGGGAAAGCCATTTAAGTACATCGGTAAGGCACCTCTGCTTCTCGTATACGGCGGGTGGTTCTTGGAAGCACTGCTCAGAGGCGTGTCTGGTGTCCAAAGAGAGGCGCGGGCGGCGTCTGACCTCGGAGCAAGTGCACAGTAGGGGCAGCTCCCCGTGTCGTGTGCGTGACCACCCGGCGGGCTAGAACAGTTGCCGGGCTCAGGTCACGGGACTTGCCGGCACTTCTCGCCAGACGCCTGGAGAACAGGCGTGGGGCGGCTGTGGCGTGCCCCTGCCACACGGTCTGCCCCGTGACCGTCCCGTGAACACCTAGCACGGGATCCGCATCCAAATGCTGAAAGTAGGCGGAGAGGAAGGTGGGGTGCCAAGTAGATTTCTCTAACAAATGTTTGTTTCCCTCGAAGTGACCTGTGTGATCATGCAGAAGAACGGAGCGGGCTTACACACGGCGAGTTCCTGCTTCTGGGACAGCTCGACTGACGGTACGGTTTTTCCTTTGTTCTGGGAAGGCTTGTCGTAGGCCTCTCCCTGCAGGCTGTGCGGCGCCTCCTCCTGCCTGCTGAGATCTAGATTTTTCCAGGCGGGGTTTTCTGAAGCACGTGCTGGGATGTCTCCGGTCTCCGGGCGCGTGCTTCTCAGAGTCCCCGGCGGACACTGTAGAGCGCCCAGTCTGGGCGGCCGCCCCTATTCGGGTGCCCCGCGGGGGTCAGAGAAGTCGGCCGGCGCTGCCCGAGCTGAGCGCTGTGCCTTCTGCCCCCAGGCAGCTGCACCGTGCGGTGGGAGAACAAGACCATGTACTGCATCGTCAGCGCCTTCGGGCTGTCCATCTGAGGCTTGCCGGCCCCTGCCGCCCGCGCCTCCCCCTCCCCACGGCCTGCGGGGTCCGGCCGGCACCTCCCTCCTCTCCCAGCGTTTCTCGTGGCGCTCATGACGTCGAGAACAGCCAGGTGACTGCCCTGTTCTGTGACCGGCACAGCCAAGTCCGAGGACCGTCATCCTGGGCGGCCAGGCCTCTGCTGCCACTCTCTTAACTCTGAATATTTCTTTTCAAAGGTGCTAAAAACTGAAATCTCCTAGTTTGAAACTTTCTCTACTCTCTGAATGACTCAGATACACTAATTTTCCATACTTTGTACTTTGGTTAGAATAATAAATTATTCCACTTTGAAGCTTGCGTTTTTCTTCAGAGTCTAAATACCACAAATGCTTCAGATTTCACTAGTGATTTTAGAATCTAAAAAACTGTAAAGACAGGGGCTCCTGGGTGGCTCAGTGGCTTAAGCCTCTGCCTTTGGCTCAGGTCATGGTCTCAGGGTCCTGGGATCAAGCCCCGCTTCGGGCTCCGTGCTCGGCGGGGAGCCTCCTCCTTCCTCTATCTATCTCTGCCTCTCTGCCTGCTTGTGATCTCTGTCATAAATAAATAAAATCTTTAGAAAAAAAAAAACTAAAGACAAAAAGGAAAAGTTACAACCTGTGCTGGTCCTGTCCAATGCCGGATGTGCTGTGTGGACCCATGGGCCCAGGGTCCTGCGGCTTCTGGAGGCGGGCCAGCAGGTCCCCACCCCAGGGCTCTTGGCCGCACACGCTGCCCGGCCGAGGCGCGGTGGCCTCTGCCCCAGCATCCTCCCCTCGTCAGCCGCGGTCCTCCAGAAAAATGTGCTAGTGCTGCAGGGCTTCCCACAAGCTTTCAGTCATTCATTTTGTGTCCACAATTAGGCCCTTATTTACAAATTAGCGTTACACAGAAACCACGTTGGGAGGTTATCTGACTGACCGAAAACTATATCCACGGGGGGAGGGGGGGGGGCCCAAGCCCCAGTCTGTGACCTCACCTTCAGCGCTCATCCTCGGGCCACGTTCACACAGGAATAAAGACATGCTTTGTGTCCATTTGCTGAAATCAAGAAAGTTCTGCTTTTGGCCCTAAAGCACTCACACCTGAACGGCCAAATGAACTCCACCCGCAGGGGCAGATAAATCCCGTAAGGACTGAATATGTAAAATTTATTAACATTTGCCGGAAAGGAAGTTTCAGAATGAAGCCATTCCCCAAGTGTAAGTTTGCCATAAATAAACATTTATTCACTTTTGATTGATTACAGTGATCGTTCTGTGATCAGGGGTTACGATGCTTGTGGACACAGGTCCAGGAGCTATTACATGGTTCTAGCTTTCCTTTTGAACTTAAAGTTGTTCCTATTTTAGAAATATTTACAGTCTTTTTGTAAAAAGGCAGTTTTCAGTAGCAGAAAATTCTGTTTCACTGTGTGGTATCATAGTTACCAGTATATCTAAAACATGTCAAGTCAACATGAACAGGATAACAAGACATCACAGACTAAAGCGACTTCCCTTGGGCCTGGGGAAAAGATGTGTAGCTTGTTTTCCCAAAAGTCTAACCTCTAAGGCAATTGGTATCTAAAATCCTCAAAATACATAAATATTCTTTAGTGACTTAACTCGTATTCACTAGATGTCCCTTTTCACCATCCCGTCTATACGCTTCCATGGTTTTTCCCTGTGAGGAGGATTCCAGGAAATAAGTCACTGCCCATACTGCGACCCACTTAACACAACTGTACCTTCAGGAAATAGTTCATGGAATGCTTGAGGCTGGTGACAGTTGTCTTGTAACCTGCCCGTCTAGTGGGCTGGGTTTACATAATGTTTCTAAACTTTTATTGCAATCTAATTATGTACAGGAACAATCTTACAAACCTTGAATATATTTTATATATCCCCTTCTCTAGCCTTTCAAATGGGGCTTAAGAGAGAGAAAACTGCATCACTTCACTGCTGTAATGATTTAATAATAAATCAAGCAGACCTATTACCCACACGGATAATGATGCTCTCCCTAGGGAAGCTGAAATACGTACGGTCATCTTCCAGGTTCCCCTAGACTGGACCAGTGTAAAAAATTATCCCAAAGATGATGTTATTCAAGCCATTACCATGGAAGAACTAAAGTCAGCCCTTTGAATTTATAATTGAAGTTTGCAAAACTGATACTCTCCAAGAAAAAAAACCAATTTTCTTGCTACTGTCTAAAGTTTCTGGCAGACTTTAGTGTTTCACCCTAATACCTACGGCATGTATACTACATGCTAAATGCTATATACTTTAAGCAAATTTTTACATGGAGTAGTAATATGTTGATATATATGATACACCAGAGACAAGACTGAAAATGCGCAATCTTAACAAGAACCATTTTCCCCTTATGTACTTCCTTTTATAATTTTTTTGTTTCCAACTTAGTTACAAAAAGTAAATAAATACTCCCTTATTTTCATTTCAGTGACTTGATGCCATGAAGAATCAAGTATGAAGAGATCAGTCATCAGTTTATAATATAATTACACTATAGGACAAAGACAGGTTTTAAAAAGTTCTAATGTGTATGGCTAAATGCCTCAAATAGTTTAGTTTACATTTACTGATAAATAACAGCATTCCAAATTATGGACATTTAATAATGATTAAAACGTGTAAACTATATCACATATTAGAATACATTAATCACAAGTTTTCATCAATTTACCTTAAATTATAGTTAGAAGTTGAAAAATTTGATAACAGAAAAATCAAAAAAAGTCATCACACCATTGAAAATGTAAAAACCATGTAAACTTGAATTACCCTTGCAGTAATAAGTTGTTTTAATTCAAACTTTCATTATTTACAAGGTTTTAAAAACAAATGGAATCCATATTAAAGGTATGTTATCACTAAAGTTTAAACAGAAAGATGTGAAGTCATCATAATGAAAAGTCTCTCATGAACCTCTAGAAGGGCCCAGCCTTACCTAAAGTGGAATCCAATTTTGAACGATTTGAGAGTTAATGCATAGATGGAGACAACGCAGGTCCTGCTGGCGGAGCGGCACGATCTTCTCCTATGTGCTGCGTCTGCCCTCACACCGTCCATCGGGGGCTTAGCCGTGACCGCACGTCAACGGTTCAAGAGAGACGTTATTTCAAAGGAAAAGGAAAAGAGATACCTATACCGGACTTCTACACTCCGTCTTTGACGTGAAGGAACCGGCAGCTCTCCAGGCCTTCTATGATGCCACAGACTGAGCAGCTCAAGACGAGTGTCCCCTTCCAGAGCAGGGCCTCCTCTTCCCTGGCCCCTGGAAGGTGGGGCATGCTCCCCAGCAAGTGACCTTCTACCCAAAGATGTTGCTGCCACGAGTCATCGAAAATGTTTTACCTTCTTTCCTCTAGGCTTCAAATGTGAAGCTGAAAAACTTTTTTTCACAGTAAGGAATCTAAAATACATCAATCCTTTGTTTAGCTTTCATAAAAAAAAAAAAATACCCTTCCATGGGGTGTTTTCTCTAAAGGAGTGGTAGGAATGACAGCTTTCAGGACCCGTAGCGGACACCTCCCCATCCCGGCCACAGCCACATCCATTCACACTCCTGTTCGTGCCGCTCACGGGCACACACGTGTGTACACGGTCTCTGGGGAAACTACGGCAGCAACCTCACCCTTTCCTTGTGAATCTCAGCCAGTCCTCCTCAGACCCCCGCGACCTGAGCTCTGCCTGGCGGTGGTGGCAAAGGCCAAGAACCGGCTCGCCCCGCACTTCCCTAATAAGCCATGACTGAAGCATCTCACACCAGGGACAGGAGTTACTCCTCACCTGGGACGCTTGGCTTCCCCAAGCGCCGAACGGGGGAGTATGGCCCTCGTGAGACGGGCACAAAAATAGGCTTCCCTTGGGGTTTACAGGGCTGAAGCTGGTACAGGGCAGGGAGGAAAGAGGAGAACGCCACCATGCTGATGACCGCCTTCCTAAGGGCATTCTTTCCATGGACTTGGAACTAGCAGATTATTTAAACAAACAAACAAACAAAACCTCTACTAAAAACAGGAGTAATTACCTCCTCACCACTAAAAATGAACGCTTTCTCATCTGAAATCTTTGAAAAAGGACTTGGCTCTTTACACTTATCGGCGCCTCTCTTCCCAAATGCAGCCACTCTAACAATAAATTTGGCCCAACGTTTAAATTTCTCCTTGGTTTTGGTTTTCCTTTCAGAAACACGTAAACAGATAAGGACCAGGAAACGTCTGCTTACGAGACAAGCCCGAACGCCAGCAGGAGCGGGGAGGCCGGGCAGCGGCGGCCCGGGGCTCAGTCGCTCTCAGAGCCCTCCTTGTACTGTGCCCGGATGGCCTGGCCGTTCTGCAGGGGCATTTCTTCATAGTCGCTCCTGTCACAAAAGAGACCCTTGATGCCATTCGGCTTGTGACAGCACCTCCTCTGTCCTCCTCCTCCATGCTGACATGCCATTCTGGCAAGAAGGCGTTTCACGGCCCCGTGTGCCCCATTTCTACTGCCCATGGCTCCTGCCTGCTCCTCACCCCCCAGCAAGCACCAGGGCTCATCGCCAGGAAGAACTGGTCCTCCTGTGGTCACCACCCATGTTAAGTGTTCAAAAAAAGGGAATACCACTCAATCTAGTCAGAACGTGAAAACAGAACCTCATGGGATCACAGGACGTTCCCAGGTGAAAGACACGTCCCAGTGCCTTGAAAATCATTTTAGAGTGATTGACAGCCTGTTCAGTAAATGCACAAAACCAGGCCGAATGCACAGGACACCTTGGGAGAGGCGGTAACTTACCCGTAGATCACGTCATCATCAGAGTCATTCAGCATGGAGAACGCAGGGTTGTCTTTTAGCTGGGACTCTGAAAACCAACCAAAGCATTTTTATGTGATTAGCCCGGGCACGCAGGATGCTACAGAGAAAGGACAGAAGTCTGAAATCCCAGCTTCCACCACTTATTATCTGTGTGACCGGAACAACTCTTGCCCCCCGTATGAGTCGTGGAAGCGCCTGGAGACAGGCTCGGGAGGAGCCCCGGAACTGCAGCTGTGAGCAGCCTACTCTTCCCGAGTCCACGGGGGTCGCGGGGGCGGAAAGCGCGCAGGAGGCCAGAGGCGCCCACCAGCTCCCTCCCAGCCCTGGGAAGGAAGCAAGCCACTGCCCCGTCTCCTCGTGTCGGCGGGGCCTAACCACACCCTCATCGCAGAGCTTTCACGAGGGCTCTTTGGGAACTCACACCACACGTAGTCAGGTGGTGGGTCTGAAATGCTACACCCCTGCCCGAGTTCCAGCACATCCCTGTCCTTATCGGCCTGCGTGACAGTTGGCTCTTCTCACATCCTGGCTTTCTTTGAATGGCCACGGCAATAGCGTTCGACAGACGTAGCTCCACACGGCTGAGGGACACGCCTGGGCCGGGCCCCGCTAGCGGAGCCACTGTTCGCGCCTTGTGCCGGAACGACTCGGCGCACGTGCTCTGACCACCACTCGGCTCACCCGCCGCCTCCCTCGCCCCTCCGGTAGGGCTCTGGGCCCGGCACGAACAGGGAACCCGGGAGGTGGGCCCTGCACTGCTGGGAAGCCATCTGGCCAGCAACCCAGCCCCAGGGTGGCTTACCGTACAGGGCATTCTTCGATGGAGAGTACACAAAGGCCAAAGTGTAGAGGTAAAAGTTCAACAAGCCATAGAAAGATAAGAATTCAGCTGGTGACACTGGTCAAGGGAAATCCGCAGCCCCGGGACACCACGTATCTGGACATTGCAGTGGGGGTTTGCTCTCAGTCTGGCCCCTTCCACCACCAGCAGCCCTTTCTACTGCTCACCACCAGTGACGACCTCGGGGTTCCACGGCCCAGAGAGCAGGGCAAGCCCACAGCCAAAGGCTACCGTAACCTCCCAAGGTCATCTGTAAATAACAGGTGCACCGTACTCGTTTCTATCCGTGGAAACCCCTGGAGGTGGCAGGACCTGATGAGATCAAGTGACTCACAAAGGGCAGGAGGGCCATGCACGCCTATGGGTAAACCAAGGATGAAGTGGAGAACTGGAACAGTCTCTCAAACCTGTCGTTCTTCGTTTCCACATTACAGACCCCTTTCAGAAGCTGATAAAAGATTAGTGTGAAATCCAGCCACTAAAATTAGAAAAATCTTGCATTAATTCTAAGCATGTAAGAAGCCCCAAAGCAAGCAGCGAAGATGTAAGGGAGCAACTCTAAAGCGCCCCCTGCTGGACACCGTCGCTACGGGGGAGCGGTGAGCCCTGAAGGCTGCCCCGCGCCTGAAGAGTTCAGCGCAGAGACGAGGAGCCTGCCCCGAGGGCCTCAGGCACACTCAGGAGTCCAAGGACGTCCTGCTCTCTTATGAGCCCTTTCTGGGCACACAGGCTTCAACTGCCCTCCTCACCACAACCCGTGGACACCGCAGCCGGGTACACCTGGGTGATGGCGAGAGGGGACTCTCGCATCGGGCTCAGCCTCTCCTCCGTGCTCTGTGGGGAGACGCAGGCACCTCGAGTGCCGCGAGGTTCTGCACGGAGCCCGGGTTCCTGAAGATTCCCCGGGGACAGGAGAGGAGGGTGGCGGGGAGAGCGCCTGCGGAGGAGACCCCCCGGGGGGGGCCACGGGGGGGGGGGGGGGGGGG